>JACGAQ010001702.1:0-53427 GCA_014119065.1 Orius insidiosus | reverse complement strand
GCTGGAAGACACGAATTTCTTAGAAACCTGTCATTCTAAGCCGCAAGGAAAAGAAATTCGAAAATTAGAACAAACACTAAGATTGACAAAAAACTACAAATGCCTTTTTCCCTCAAGCTTCAGTCGTCTTGGCCATCATATTGCAGTACGCACCAGAGGAAATTTCTCTATTGCTTTTAGAGCCATTTGGGCCAATCTCCATGGTTGGCAAATTTGGGCTTCTCGAGGCCGGAAACCTCGATGCATTCGGGAACATCCTCCAGCGCTGCTGAGTGCTTTTGGGCGGGAGCTCAATTCTGCTGGAAGACACGAATTTCTTAGAACCTGTCATTCTAAGCACTCATCGTCTTTTACGCGGAACACGAAAAGAATTCTTTTCTCTCTTGAACAGGCAGGACGGGACAGCCAGAAAGATTTAACCAAAAGACAATGAAGAACCGCTCTATAGTCTTTGGCCCATTTTGTCCATCGATTGCACTAATTTCTATTTCTCTAGATACCTTCTCTTAATTGTCATTTAGCCAAGAGCAAATATTTACCTACCCATAAATTTGACGAGGCTCATGTTGCTGAAGCGAAGGAGTGAAATGATGTGTAAAGAGGTCTTACCCTCTTGAAGCTAATTACAGAGTGGACCCTATGCTAATATCCGATCACGTGGCAAAACGAGGGTTCCCGAGCCTTCAAAAACTTGAGGGCGTCACCGCTGCCACCAACGAAACTGTTTTCCCATGGCAGCACGTGTGGGGCTTATCGCTGATCTGTTTCCAAAGCTAACCAATTATCTCTTTTTTTTTTTCAGTTCTACTCTATGCTGGAGAGAAATCAATATGCGTTGAATACATTAAGTATACAGACATCACCGTTTTTGCACCACTCAATTCAGCCTTCCAGGACGCATCAATCGAAAATCCGATGAAAGCCTCGTTTTGTACCACATGGGTAAGTTTTTTTAGCCTTAAATAAATTGTTTACTTTTTTTTTGCAGCGAATTCTGCGCTGATGTTGAACGGCTTGGAACTTCTGTCAATACTTATTACAAGGGAATCCTCCCATCTGGGTTACCAGGGCCAACAACGAAATCTATTTAAATAACGCTAAAGTCATTCAAAGAAATCGAACATCCATCACAATCATCCTAAAAAACAAGTAAGTGATTAATTCTTTTTAAGCAAAATCAATCGGACAGATCAATCTCAATAATTTTTCAATGGCTCACGGTCCCATTTGAGTGCAGGCAAACCTGAGCTTTCCGCAACTTGACAGGTCTAGACCTGTCATAAAAGATGAGGTTAAATCATAACCTAAATGTTCTAATTCTATTCATTAGAAAGTTATGATTTTTTAAACATTTTTTATCTCCAAAACGAAGCCCCTACCCCCAAATCGTCATTGCCTCGACTTTCTTCAACATTTTTTACTTCTTTAGACCACTTCTCCTTAAGACCTTTCTATTAGGTGTACAAAATGAAACTCGGCTAAAATCTAAAAAATTCAAATTTACCCTGTGGCTGAGTTTCTTTTGTACACCTAGTCAATAAAAATTGTAGGAATTTAATTTTTTATAAATTTGTTTAATTATTTTTTTCTAGGATGCCCATTTTCGGAAAATAATTTTTTTTTAAATAAATTATCTTGAAAACAGTGCGTCCTAGAGAAAAAATGAATAGAATAAAATTAAAGAGAATTAAATTTCCAATGAATAGAATAAAAAAGAGAATTAAATTTCCAACAGATTTATTAGGCATCAATCTGTAACGGTTTACGATTTACAAGCCTTTAAAAATTAACCTTCTTAATGGTTATACTTCAATAACCTTCTTACACGGAGAAGGTCAACTTTTGATGGACTTTAACGCCTAAAATGTTCAAAATTTGAAAAAATGAACTACTAGGTGTACAAATGATGAACTCGGCTAAAATCTACAAAATTCAAATTTACCCGTGTGAGTTTCATTTTGTACACCTAATAAGTTAACAATTTTGGGGAAAAAATTGCGGCGAGAGTTAAAAAACTTGACCACTGACCCACGAGTTGCTTTCATAGTCTTAACTGTTTAAAATTTCAGGTTTTGCACGTTATCGACAAAGTTTTGGAGCCCGTCCGATTTATCAATCAAGAAAACCAAAAATACAATCCGACAGCCTACGAGTTTCTTTTCGATTCCGAAGACATCGACATCGGAAATTACAGACTAAGGTAAACCAAAATTTGAAATTAAATCTTCATTTAATTTTTTCTTTCTAGGTCATTTCGGCAAAGAGTTACTGCCAACAAAAAAGAAGATCTGTACAAAAACCCAGGAAAACACACATTTTTCATTCCCATCGATGAAGGATTCCAGGTAATATTTGAATTTATTTGAATTATGTAAAAGGTGTAAAAAAAAGGGGGGTTTTTAAATCAATAAGTTTAGCTATAATGAATAATTTATATGACAGACCGAAGCTTGAGAAATATTAATTTATTGTATTTTTGTTTATTATAGTAGTAAATGATATTTTTTCAGATATTAAAACGACATTTTAGATTCGGTTTTCAGGTAAGAACAGCTTCGGTCACCGTGTCTGTCATTTTCTTCATTGAAAAAGTAGTCACTTGTCTTAATCTCTAGCTTTCTGCAGTCTTTTATTCGAAGAACAAGAGGGCACTCAGAGTTTTCTTTTGTCATGCTTCGCTTAAGTCGCAATATTGTGGCTCCTGTTTAATTTTGTGTTGTTTTTTTTGCTTTGTTTTTTGAAAAATAATTTTTTGGGAACTTTTAGCCGCCCCGAGGCCGGATAAAATTGATAAGATCGTCATCGACGGACATGTGATTTTCAACCAGGCTCTTTTCACAAGCCCGACACCTGACAACCAGCAATTTAGGACTTTGGCGTGGGACAGGATTAAAGTCAACGTTTCGTTCAGCACTGAAAAAGACAGCCATCGTACACAGAGTAATTTTTTTTTCTTCTTTAAAAGCCGAAATGTCAAAATCTGAAATCCAAAAAACATTAACTCTTTCGAGACCGCAGGCGACTATAGTTGCTATCAGTGTTGGGCGTAATCGTAATCGCAATTACAATTACGATTGTAATCGCAAGTTTCTTAATTACGATTATAATCGTAATCGTTTTTTTTCTGCGATTACGATTGTAATCGCATTTTTTGCGATTACAATTGTAATCGTTTTTTTCTGCGATTACATCGATTTTTTTTTCGCTTCGTTAATCGCATTTTTTTTTAATACATTACAATCGTATTTTTTTCTGCAATTACAATGTAATTGTATTTTTTTTCTGCGATTACCATTAATCGTTTTTTTCTGCGATTACCATTATAATCGTTTTTTTTCTGCGATTAACAATCGTAATCGCATTTTTTTTTCCAGCAATTACGGGCGTAATCGTATTTTCGTTAGCGTTTACGTATATGACATCAGGTAATCTCAGTAAAAATGTCATATACGCGCTAACAAAACATTACGCCCGTAATGCTGAAAAAAAATGCGATTACAACTGTAATCGCAGAAAAAAATACGATTATAATGGTATCGCAGAAAAAAATACGATTATAATGGTAATCGCGAAAAAAATACAATTACGATTGTAATCGCAGAAAAAAATACGATTACGGCCGTAATTGTATAAAAAAATGCGATTATCGTAATCGGAATTAATTACGATTATAATTGTAATCTGTAATTAAGAAACTTGCGATTACGCCCAACACTGGTTGCCATGCACGCATTGCTTGGAGACCGCAGGCAACTTTAGTTGCCCAGCGGGAACTGCGGGAAGCCTCTCTAAGATATTTAATACCTTCGCTTCCCGCAGCGCTAGCGACATGCAAAAACTGGCCATCTGTTGGGGAAGAAATGAACTACGTGATGATCGCATCACTCGTCGCTTTCTGTGCTTTGCTGGGCGCTGGGAGCGGTCGGAGAAGTGAGGGGAAAAGTGCTGCCAGTAGCGCAGAGAATCGTCAGACGCAGTCTCGAAAGGGTTATAAGGCGCTGTTCAGAATTTTGGGGCGTTTTTCTAGATTAAACGCCCTTTTCCCCCAGGTTTTTGGGGGTTCTCTTAGATTTTTTTTGCTACACAAAATTAGCTGCTAGAGATGAGGGGCCTGCTTCTTCTAAATAAAATTTGAATTTCGCTGCCCTTCGTTGGAAAATCTTGTAAATTTTGATTATTTTATTTTTTAAGAATACGTCAAAAGTCACACGATTGTTGGAGACTCAATCATCCCGACGGAGTCGTCTTGGCCGAAATCGTCAAAGGCAACATCCCAGTCAGCAACGGAGTCATTCACCTCATCCACCGTCCTCTGATGGTCGTAGACACCACAATCACACAATTTTTAGAGGTGACATAAAAATTATTTTTTTTTTATATCCTCATCAAATCATCATTTAGGCCCCATTTTCTAATTAAAAATTTTTTGTTTTTGATTCCGCTCAATTTGGAAACCAGTCGTTCAAGGTGAGTCGTTTTGTCAAATATTCCGGTGTTGGGAGTTTCTTCATTCTCTTCTCTTTTTTCACACAACGAAAAAAACTATGATTTCTTTCCGCTATTTTTCTCTCACTTCATCCACTTAAATCACTCATCCCTCTTATTTTTTCGTTTTCTCTTTTTTCTTCTCACATGTTGCATGGAAGGTATAAAGGAGCTTAAGTGTGGTTTAAAACAGGTTTTTTAAGCGGTGGAATAAAAATTTCATGTATTTTATTTTTTTTGCATATGTCTGCCATTGATGTTCGCATGTTCTGCATGTCCAGGGAATTGTAAGTACTGACAGATAAAGGACATAATTAGTTTTTTTTTTCTTTTCTTCTGCGGTAATTATTACCCCATAATTTTGGGCTTTGGGAGTATTTTAGAGTTTTAGCACTTTTTGAGGTTTTGCTTCGGTATAATTGCCGCTTTATATAAAAATCTGTTGGTATATTTTATTGTTTGAAAAGAATTATTTTATGATGTTAATATATTTTTAATTTTAGGATAGAGAAGATGGTCCGCTGTATGAGTTTTACGAGGTGATCCGAGATGTCGAAGGGGAGTTTATGGAGAGGATGACGCAGATGAGGGAGTTGACGCTTTTCGCACCTTCGAATGCTGCTTGGAGGGAACCTTCGCTCGAGAACATCAAACGAACAAAAAGCGAATCCGCGAAATCCTTCATATGCATCTTGTCGAAGAGAAACTTCCGTTGGAAAGAATCATCGAAGGGAATCAAGTCGAGGTGAACACTCCTTACAGTCCGATTTTTTCGCTCTTGCTTTCAATCCTCTTTCACTTGCCATTTCCTTTCACAGAACCTTTGAAAAATTCCTACAAACCATCTAAATTGAATTAAACATTGCACAGGGGGAACAAAAAGGCTTTTTAGTGTGATGAGTCGCCATTTTTAACATTTGGGAAAGCTTTCCATCTCACAAGACCGTAGCCAGGATTTGATATCTTCCCTTCTTTTTATGTCTCCATTTTTTCTGTTTATGGGTCTTAAATCCCAGTTTTTACAGAATTTTTGGCGTTTTTTTAATGGGGTTTGACGCATTAACCCTTTCGAGACCGCAGCGACTAGTTGCCCAGCGGCGCCAGCGGGAAGCCTCTCTAAAAAATTTAATACCTTCGCTTCCCGTGGCGCTAGCGACATGCAAAAACTGGCAATCTGTTGGGGAAGAAATGAACTATGTGATGATCGCATCACTCGTCGCTTCATGTGCTTTGCTGGGCGCTGGGAGCGGTCGGGAGAAGTGCGAGGGAAAAGTGCTGCGCCAGTAGTGCGAGAATCCGGTGTCAGACGAGGTCTCGAAAGGGTTAACATGAGGTTAAAACACCCTTTATTGGCGATTAAGCCCTTTTCTTTCAGATTTTGGGTAGTTTTTTGGGGGCTTTATACCCAGCAACTCCTTCTACCACAGTTTTGATTTTTTTCCTTGATCTTTTGCCTAGGGATGCCACTCAATTTTTAGCCAATTATCTCAGATTATGGCCCAGAAAAATCTTGCCCTCCTGGCTACATCCCTGCTAATTAGTTATGGTTTTTGACCATAAAACCAAAGCTTTTGAGAAAATCATTGCTGCATCATGAAAAAGAAAAATCATAAATGATAACAGCCAGCAAAACGCTTCTTGAGATGCTCACCGTGCACGATATAGCGAGAAACTAGAGAAAAAAACATTTTTCAAGCCAAGTATTCTGAACCTGCCGTTTTTTTTCCTTTTTCTTTTTTTCTCACCTTCCCTCCTTTTTTCCTTATTTTATTTCACCTCGTCCATTTTTTTTCGTTTTCGTCACCTTTTAGTTGTTTCAGGTTCATACTTTAGCACCCAGGAAAAACCTTTATTTCAACGTGATTCAAAGCGGCCTCAACCGAACTTTGACGGTTGAAGGAGGCGGAGTGAATGCGACGGTCATCCAGCCGGATATCGCGGCTACCAACGGAATCGTCCACATCATCGACAAAGTCCTCGGAGTCCCATTCACCACCGTCGGGCGAAAAATGGCCACAGATCCCATGCTCAAGTATTTTTACCTCAATTCTCCTTTTCTATTTTTTAATTTTTTTTTTTTCAGCAAAACATATCTTCTCGGAAAAATCCAAGGGTTCAACGATCAACTCGATGATACATCCAAACGTTTTACTTATTTCGTCCCTAGGGACTACGCTTGGAAAAAAATGGAAACCAAATATCCCTCAGCTCATAAAAACTCTTCATGAATGACTTTGCTTACCATGTAATTTTTAAGCTTAGAAAATTTTTAAAATCTATCTGTTTTTTTCGTTGTAATTTTTTAGGCGAAACAAATTTTGGAAAGGCATCTTGTTGTGGCTGATAAACGATTTACAATGGCTGACTTAAGGAACATGACCATCTACGAGGCCCGTCAGCTCCCGACTGTCAGAGATGTCGTTAAGTTACGAGTGAAAGAAAACGAAAAAAGTAAACATAATTTTTTTCTTTTTTTTGCTTGACCATTTAGTCGGGATTTTATTTTTTTATTATTTCTTTTCATTTTGAAACAAAACAAAAATTTATTTTTTGCCAGTGGGTGACAATGGATCGGTACATTCTGGTGAGTGGTTTTTTAAAAAATGAAAACCACCAAGTTGGTAGTTTGGTTTTAAAAGGCTCAATTTAGATGCTCGGTGGAAAAATATTTCCCTGAACTTCAGAGTGTTCCAGAGGGAGAAAAAACGCATTTTTTTAAACAAAAAAATAAAATGGTTTAATTTTTAATATTTATTTATTATCATCAGATATTACCTCCAATCACAAAAAACTCCAAATAAAATAATTCTAAACTTCACTTTGCTCCTAAACTCAGGGTTCCCAGGGACAAAATAAAATGTTTCTTAACAAACAACCTGTAAAACATCCAAAAATCTGGTGTTTAAGGTGTTTTAACTAAGAAAAACTCCTATAAAAGATGAAAACGATTTTTTGGCCAAAAATTTGTAAATTAGTGCTTTCTGGGTAGAAAATTGATGGCCCCTTAAGAGGGTTTCTTTTTAAAAAAAGACGGATAAAAACGAAAAAATTGGAAAAACGGTGTTTTTTGGGTGAGACAACTCCTTAAAAATGGATAAAACTATAGTTTTTCTTGTTTAAATTGGGGAAAACGTCAAAAAATTTTGAAAATTTTTCTTTTTTTTTGGTCTCTTGATTTTTTGAATTTTTACTGGGTCCTCTGGTAATTTTGAGATACAGAAGTGGGATATATAACCTCCTAGTGTTGATATCAGAAGTGGGATAATTTTTCCATAAGGTCCTCTGGTAATTTGAGATATCAGAAGTGGGATAATATTCAGCCTCCTGTATTTTGTATATCAGAAGTGGGATAATATAAGGTCCTCCGGTAGTTTGAGATATCAGTAGTGGGATATTTTTTTTATCAGATATATAGGTCCTCCAGTTGTTGATATCAGAAGTGGATAATTTTTTTCCAATTTTTACTGGTCCTCTGGTAATTTTGAGATATCAGAAGTGGGATAATATTCAGCTCCTGTGATTTGTATCAAGTGGGATAATATAAGGTCTCCGTAGTGTTGAGATATCAGAAGTGGGATAATTTTTTTTCCAATTTTACTGGGTTCTCTGGTAATTTTGAGATATCAGAAGTGGGATAATATTAGCCTCCTGTGATTTTGTGATATCAGAAGTGGGATAATATAAGGTCCTCCGTAGTGTTGAGATATCAGAAGTGGGATAATATTAGCCCCTAATTTTTGGATATCAGAAGTGGGATTTTTTTTCCAATTTTACTGGGTCCTCTGGTAATTTTGAGATATCAGAGTGGGATAATATTCAGCCTCCTGTGATTTTGTGATATCAGAAGTGGGATAATATGGTCCTCCGGTAGTGTTGAGATATCAGTAGTGGGAATATCAGCCCTGTAATTTTGATATCAGAAGTGGGATAATATAAGGTCCTCCAGTAGTGTTGAGATATCAGAAGTGGATAATTTTTTTTTTTTCGTCTTGATTTTTTAAATTTTTACTGGGTCCTCTGGTAATTTTAGATATCAGAAGTGGGATAATATTCAGTCTCCTGTATTTTGTGATATCGAAGTGGGATAAAATAAGGTCCTCCGGTAGTGTTGAATATCAGAAGTGGGATAATTTTTTTTGGTCTTTTGATTTTTTCCAATTTTACTGGGTCCTCTGGTAATTTTAGATATCAGAAGTGGGATAATATTCAGTCTCCTGTAATTTTTGATATCAGAAGGGGATAATATAAGGTCCTCCAGTAGTGTTGAGATATCAGAAGTGGGATAATTTTGTAGACACCAGTAATTTTGTGATATCAGAATGGATAATATAAGGTCCTCCGGTAGTGTTGAGATATCAGAAGTGGGATAATTTTTTTTTTTTGATTTTTTCTAATTTTTACTGGGTCCTCTGGTAATTTTGAGATATCAGAAGTGGGATAATATTCAGTCTCCTGTGATTTTGTGATATCAGAAGTGGGATAAAATAAGGTCCTCCGGTGGTGTGGAGATATCAGAAGTGGGATAATATGTAGCCTCCTGTAATTTTCCGATATCAGAAGTGGGATAATATAACGGCAATATTGAGATATCAGAAGTGGGATAATGCAGCCTCCTGTAATTTTCCGATATCAGAAGTGGATATATCAATGTTGAGATATCAGGAAAAAATGAGAGAAAACTTACAAAAATCTGGTATTTTGGCCCTAAAAAAAATTAAGGAGACTACCAAGAATCTGATATGGGGTATGAGCCCTAATGGGAGTAAAAACGACAAAAATCTTGAAAAAACGGTGTTTTCTGGGCTGAAAACTCTGCAGAAATCTCCTCAAAGTGATAAAAACTAGATTACTTTTGTTCAAAACATTAGGGAAAAACGAAAAAAAATCTCAAAAAGGGTTTTTTGGATGAAAAAACTTCAGAAATTTGATAAAAATTCTCTGAAGAAACCCCAAATTATCATGATCTCAAAAACCAGGGAAAGCGACCGAAAATCTTAAGGAAAAAAGGCTCTTAAGGTGGAAAAAATGAGACCACTTACAAAAATTTAGTGTTTTTGGGCCTAAAAAAATTGGGGAATACAAGAATCTGTTATGCCCTAATGGGGTCCACTTTCTGGATCTGGCGTTGCCATAATTTTTCCATTCTGATGAGTTTATAACGAAAAAAAATGCGTTTTTGTTCACTTGATCTCCCTTTAAAGGTTTGATCGCACGCTAAACAAAAAAAGGCTTTTAGTTAAAAAATTTTGGCATGCGAAATAAAAAATAGTTAAAGCACCGTGCAAAATAGGACGTTTTCAACACAGTGTGTCAAGCAATTTTTTCCCGCTGATCATTCCCAACCGAAAATTAACCTAAACCTTTATTTTCAGGCTACTACGTTGAATGGAATAATGAATGGATTCACGTTTTCCGTCCCGATGTTGAATGTACGAATGGTGTGATCCACGTAATAGACACTGTGTTTTGCAAGAAAGTGATATCTATGTTACGGGAAGTGGTGAAATAATGCAGCCTGTAAAAGCGTTCCTCGGATTCCTAATTTGCCTACTTATAAGCCAACATCTTTAAATTTCTTTTCTCCCCTACCCCCAAAAAAAGGAATTTTTTTTTTGTAAAGTTTCAGTTGTAAATATTTTAATTTAAAAAGTAGAATCCAAATTATCTACGAAAATATCTAGTCCTTCAATAGATGGTTTGGTTTTTTACGTTTTGTATTTTTTTTTCTTTGTAAATTTTTCTTTTTAAATTATTCTTAAAGCACTTTAATTTTTTAGTCTTCACGTGTTTATCGCCATAAAATATTTTTTTATTAAAATTTAATTTTTTTTGGGCTATTTTTTTGAGACTGTAAATATTAGACAGAGACTATCGAGGGCGTTATCGAAAGCCTCGACGCCTTATTTATTTCTCCGCTTAACCCCCCCCCCCCCCCAATTTTATATTTGTGTAAAAACAAAAATTTTTGTTTTAAATGTTATACTGCCAATAATGCCCATTGTGATTCGTCATAAAACGTCAATTCATCCATAAAAAGGCAATTCACTGCATTATGAGTAAAAGCAAAAAAAAAATAGTTTTTAGGCGCTCACTGGTTGTACATAATTTTGTCAAATCCAGTTGCTTAAATTTGTAAATTTTAGACCTTAACGAAAATAATGCATTTTTAGTTTGTATATAAGTGATGCAAGGGATTGCTATTTTTTAGCGTTAGAACGCCTTTAGGATGAAACGACAAGCTTAGAAATTAAATATAAAAGAAGCTATTTGATGTTGTACATAATTATATGTATAAGGCGATTTCAGTTTGCGTTTTTAGACGTTTAAGAACCCCCAATTTTTACTTGTGGCTTTTTATTGCAAAAGAATGTTTTTTTTTCTTATATTTTCGGTGTTTTAAAACCCCATTTCCCATAAGGTCCTGACTGGAATGCACAGTTGAAATTTATATTATAAAAAAGAAGAAATTGCTGCTAAAAATAAAATAAGTTAAATAAATGTAATTTTTTTTCTTTCTTTTTTCTTTAGAATCCTCTTTCATATTTCAGGTTGTGTTATTAATTTTACAAGTTTTTACCCTGAATTTTGTTCACAATTTTGTATTAGGTGTACAAAATGAAACTCGGCTAAATCTACAAAATTCAAATTTACCCTGTGGCTGAGTTTCATTTTGTACACCTAATAAATAAAAATTGTAGGAAATTTAATTTCTATAAATTTGTACTTAATTTTTTTCTAGGATGCACCATTTTCGGAAAATAATTTTTTTTTAAATAATTTATCTTGAAAACAGTGCGTCCTAGAGAAAAATGAATAGAATAAAATTAAAGAGAATTAAATTTCCAACAGATTTTATTTAGTGCATTTTTTCAATATCTGTAACGGTTTACGATTTACAAGCCTTTAAAATTAACCTTCTTAATGGTTATACTTCAATAACCTTCTTACACGGAGAAGGTCAACTTTGATGGACTTTAACGCCTAAAATGTTTAAAATTTTGAAAAATGAACTAGGTGTACAAAATGAAACTCGGCTAAAATTTACAAAATTCAAATTTACCCTGTGGACGAGTTTCATTTTGTACACCTAATAGTTGTAGTTCTGGTAGTTGAAAGAAACATATGGTTCAAAAGTAGTTAAAAATGTGCAAAGATTTTATGGAATATTGGCGTTGTGCGAAGTATGCGATGCTGCAAATAATAGTGATGACGCTTACGTTAGCTTTTGTCGTTGTCCTCGCTTTGGGAGTTTTCACCGAAGGGATCGGCCCAGGGACAAACCGTCCGTCCATGTGGAAAATTCATTTTTTTTTCAGACATCGAACCCATAAAAAGTTAACATTTTCGAGCGTCAAAAAGATAATAAAAATTTTATGTTAATTGTGTGTTTGAATTGTCTTCTGGAATCTCTCGTATCGCATAATGAGAAACGCCGAATTCCATTTCGAATGAAATCAAATCTTTTGGGTAAGGAAATGATTTGTTTCGAACTGCAAAATCCATCGTTGGACTTAAGTACAATTCTTCAATTTTATTCAAAGCCTAAAATTGAGGTTAATTTTATTAATTATTTAAAAAAAAAAATCTTACTCTCAATGCACGAATGGGACAGTTCCCCCTTTTCTTCAAAAGTTTTATTTTTAAAATGTTTTTTAGAGGATTCCTCAACGTTATTATAAACAGACCTCCGATTCTTAAAAATTCTTTATATTCTCTCTAGAAAAAAATCAAATTTTTGCTTGGTGGAGCTAGCGGACTAAAGTGGTGTCGCTACAAGTTTTGAGGCCAAAAATTCGCGTTTTCATCCTTAAAAAATAGTTTTTGAACGCTTTTTTGTACCCTTTCAGCAATTTTAGATGAAAGTGAGCAGGAAATGTCGAGTTTAGGTTATAAATAAAATTAGTTACTTCGAAAAAAAGAAGCGTGCTTTTGTATAAAACTTGTCCTAATTTGGTAGGAAGGATCATAACATCCAATAAAGCGTTGTTGAAAGTGAGCGGCCCAAATCCTTCTAGGACTAACAATCCTGAGTTGAAATCGTCGATGTAAAATCCTTTAAAAAAATCAAATTTTAAAACGAGGCCCTTTTTGTCCGCAAATACTGGGAAATCCCATTTCTTAGAATGATCCCAAAAAGGAGGGCGAAACGCCAAGGAAATGCGTTTAAAAAAAGCTCTACCAATTAAATGGTCTAAAAACTATGCAAAAACATGGTTTCTTGGCGAAAAAAGTCAAGGAATCTGGTAAAAAAAAGAAGAAGAAAGAGGTTAATTAACCTGTCAAAGCGCAAGGGGATTCGTCCTCCTTATCTCTCTCCAGTTTAATCCCCCAATGAGGTACCGCCGGTAAAAAACTAAATGATTCTGGAATTACTGATATTCAGTTCTATTACTCTCTTCAAAATTAAAATTAGATTTTTATATTTTATAAATTAAAAATACCTTTACGACATTAGCTGCGAAATTTTGGCAATTATCAAACTTTACAATAATTCTGCTGTAATATTCAGAATGAGTGCCAATGCAGTTTAATCTGTTTTTTAAATTTGAGCCTCCATAGCGAATTTCGACCTATAAAAAAGTTATGTTTCTTTCTTATTTTTTGCTAACTTTAATAAATGTTTTCTTCGTTTTTGAAAATATTTTCGTGGTAGTACGCATCGTTTGATTCGAAATCGAAGTCGTCATGGATTTCCAAAGCGTTTTTGGAAATTTCGCTTTTGTCTTTAGGATGGGTTTGGTCGTAGACGGTGAGCGGAGCGTCGAAATCGATGCGGAAGGCGTTCTGGAGTAAAGGGACAGATCGACGTATGCGAAACCGATTAGGATTTTTGAGTTTTTCGATTTTTTGCTACTGAAGAATTTTGGGGACGTTTAAAACGCGTTCTTTCTGATATCATGTCGTCTCGTCCGCGAAGAGAGAAAAGCTTCTGGTTCACGACCAATAACATGTCTCGATCCCAAGTTGGGAAAGCCGAACGTTTTTTCTCCTGTGCGTAAACCTGTTTTCAAAATTTAAACATTTTTAATTTCTCAAGTAATGCCTAAAATAATTTTTTAGGAAAAATAATCCTGCCTCGACATGAAATAACCTTCCTAACCTTTAACACATCAATTTTGAAACCTCCTCTGATTGTAGAGAAGGCATATTTTTTGAAGGGGACTGACATTTTTAGGTTATCTTCCCATTCTTGACAAGAAAAAACCAGTTTGAGTTAAACTTTAAGGATTATTTTGACTTTTTTTACAATACGCACTTTAATACAAAGTTTTTCAAATTGAAGTGTTCTTAAAACGTTCACCAGAGGAAAGTCTTTGCAGAAATACATTTTGAAATTTAAAAATGAAATCCTTTTTTTCCATCGGTCAATACTCTTTGGGACGATAGGAACGCTTTTGATTATTTTTTCCAAGTTTATATTCCAAACTCAGTTTCGTGAAACTAAAAAAACAAAATTTAAGCTGCAAAAAACTGTTTTTCCCCCCAATACAGGCTAAAGGGAGTGAACCTAGATTTGGGCTAACGCCATATTGCCTGGGAAATCTGAGATGACATGAAAACTGAGAAAAACACCAAGGCAATTTTCATACCAAAAAATGGGGCAGCCAAAAAAACCCAAATTCGATAAAAAAGGCGTTTTCTTGGCCAAAAAAATGAGAAAAACGACTGAAACTTTGACGCCAAACTCAATGACGCCTAAAGAACCCAATATTTCACCAAAAACTGAGAAAAAAACCCAAAAATTAGACAAAAGGGGGGGATCAAAAGACAAAAAACCCAATAATTTTAACCAAAAATGTCCCATTCTTCTACAGCCCAAAGCCAAATTAAAAAAAATTAAAAAAATTACAAATCCAAGAAAAGGAGCAAGGTGCCTAAAAGAACCGAAAACTCCACCAAAAACTGAGAAAAACACCAAAGGCAATTTTCATACCAAAAAATGGGGCAGCCAAAAAAACACCCAAAATCCGATAAAAAGGCGTTTTCTTGGCCAAAAAAATGAAAAAAACGACTGAAACTTTGACGACAAACTCAATGGCGCCTAAAGAACCCAAATTTCACCAAAAACTGTGAAAAACACCCAAAAATTAGACAAAAGCGGGGGATCAAAAGAAAAAAAAACCCAACAATTTAACCAAAAAATGTCCGATACTTCTACAGCCCAAAGGCAAATTAAAAAATTTTTTTTTAAATTAAAAAAATTACAAATCCAAGGAAAGGAGCAAGGTGCCTAAAAGAACCCAAAACTCCACCAAAAACTGAGAAAACACCCAAGTCAATTTTCATACCAAACAATGGTGCAGCCAAAAAATACCCAAAATTCGATAAAAAGGCGTTTTCTTGGCCAAAAAAATGAGAAAAACGACTGAAACTTGACGACAAACTCAATGGCGCCTAAAGAACCCAAAATTTCACCAAAAACTGGAAAAGCACCCAAAAATTAGACAAAAGCGGGGGATTGCAGAAATACATTTTGAAATTTAAAAATGAAATCCTTTTTTTCCATCGGTCAATACACTTTGGGACGATAGGAACGCTTTTGATATTTTCCAAGTTTATATTCCAAACTCAGTTTCGTGTAACTAAAAAAAACAAATTTAAGCTGCAAAAAACTATTTTTCCCCCAATACAGGCTAAAGGGAGTGAACCTAGATTTGGGCTATCGCCATATTGCCAGGCAATCCTAAAGAATCCCAAAGCCAAAAAGAACGATTGAAAGATAAATTTAAAAAAAATACGAACTCTATTTTTGGGTCAGAAAAAGGTACGTTGTCCATATGCTTGATTCCAATTCCGATTGGGATGAATTCCTCGCGAATCTTTTTCGATAAAAAATTTCCCGGCGAGACCCAAACAGCGAATTTTTTAATATTATGCGACATCGATTCTCCTTCCAATTCCCATAAGGACTCATCTAAAATATTTCAAATAAAATAAGAAACATTTTTTTAGTATACCATAAAGAAGCTCTTCACCAGTAAGAATAAGATTTTTCCTGTGGCCTTTTTTAAGCGACACACGCGAAGAATTGCTGTAAACACTTTCAGTCCTTTTTATCCCTCCAGACTCAATTTTATTCCTTATCTTTTCAGCGTGGCATGAAACAGGAATAGCAGAAATATACGAAAGAAAAAAGTTTCATCAGGAATCATTTTTAAAAAATTGTCATATTCGAGTTTCTCTTGATATTCTCACTTCGGGAACGAGGTTCGCTCGTGTGAAATAAACTTTTTCAAAATCTGGCGTTTCTTGATCTAAGCTTCGTTTTTGTTTGTTAAAACAATAATAAAGACCTCCTTTGTCAATAAAATCTCTATTTTTAAATAAAATGGCGTTAAATAAAATTAATATTACAATTCTGGAACATCAGGTTTTTCCTCGGTGATTGTAAATTGAACATTATGATTTGCAAATTTCAAAGTTTCTTCAGTAGACATTTTTTTAATTTTATGAATTACACTAAAAGAGATCCAAGATCTGTTCAAAGTTTGAATAGTCCTCAAACATCCAATCTCATCAACCGAACAAATCTATAATTTTTTAAATTTTTAGTTTTTTTAAAGATTCTTACTTTTGCCATCTTCTTATAAACAAAGATCGTTAGATGGAAAAATTTCTGAGGGAAAAGTTCATAATTTAAATAAAAAACGTGTCTATTGGCGTTTTCGCAGTTTATGAAAAAAGGTCCTCCTTCAAATTTTCCTGAATCTGGAACAAATTTTTTTTAAATTAACTCTTTTTTGGGTCCAAAATTGGCGTTTTTTGCAGGAAGACTGTATTTATTACATTGAGATGAAAAAAGTGAGCTTGTCATGGATTGAGAGTTCATCTTAGAAGCGCACTGTCTGAAAAAATGGTTTAAAAAAAACGAAAAACTTTTATTCTTCACCTGCTCTGTGAGATTTGAAACTATTTTTACTCAAATTTGACTCCCTGCTTACTCCAATGAGAAATGAAATCGTTAATTTTACCATTTAAAGATAAAAAATTCAAATTCCTAAAAGAAGCATATGAAAGAATATAATTTTGCGAGAGGATTACTATTACTTAGATTTTTGGTCGCTTCCCCCCAAAAAAAAAACTTTGAGCGAGTTTTCTCGGTGCTCGTCAAACGAATTATAATAGTTTTCCTTGTTTTCTAAGCCCTACAATCCAAGTTTTACGGGATTTTATAAAGTTTTTCAAAAGCAGAATTTTGGCTAAAAAATACCCTTTTAACCCTTTTTTACGAGGTTTTAGCCTATTTCCAAGGGTATTATTAGGTGTACAAAATGAAACTCGGCCACAGGGTAAATTTTGTAGATTTTAGCCGAGTTTCAGTACACCTAGTAGTTCATTTTTCAAAATTTTAAACATTTTAGGCGTTAAAGTCCATCAAAAGTTGACCTTCTCCGTGAAGGTTATTGAAGTATAACCATTAAGAAGGTTATTTTTAAAGGCTTGTAAATCGTAAACCGTTACAGATATTGAAAAAATGCACTAAATAAAATCTGTTGGAAATTTAATTCTCTTTAATTTTTATTCTATTCATTTTTTCTCTAGGACGCACTGTTTTCAAGATAAATTTATTTTTAAAAAATTATTTTCCAAAATGGTGCATCCTAGAAAAAAATAATTAAGTACAAATTTAAAGAATTAAATTTCCTACAATTTTTATTTATTAGGTGTACAAAATGAAACTCAGCCACAGGGTAAATTTGAATTTTGTAGATTTTAGCCGAGTTTCAGTACACCTAGTAGTTCATTTTTCAAAATTTTAAACATTTTAGGCGTTAAAGTCCATCAAAAGTTGACCTTCTCCGTGTAAGAAGGTTATTGAAGTATAACCATTAAGAAGGTTAATTTTTAAAGGCTTGTAAATCGTAAACCGTTACAGATATTGAAAAAATGCACTAAATAAAATCTGTTGGAAATTTAATTCTCTTTAATTTTTATTCTATTCATTTTTTCTAGGACGCACTGTTTTCAAGATAAATTTTTTAAAAAAAATTATTTTCCGAAAATGGTGCATCCTAGAAAAAAATAATTAAGTACAAATTTATAGAGAATTAAATTTCCTACAATTTTTATTTATTAGTGTACAAAATGAAACTCAGCCACAGGTAAATTTGAATTTTGTAGATTTTAGCCGAGTTTCAGTACACCTAGTAGTTCATTTTTCAAAATTTTAAACATTTTGGCGTTAAAGTCCATCAAAAGTTGACCTTCTCCGTGTAAGAAGGTTATTGAAGTAACCATTAAGAAGGTTAATTTTAAAAGGCTTGTAAATCGTAAACCGTTACAGATATTGAAAAAATGCACTAAATAAAATCTGTTGGAAATTTAATTCTCTTTAATTTTTATTCTATTCATTTTTTCTCTAGGACGCACTGTTTTCAAAATAAATTTATTTTTAAAAAAATTATTTTCCGAAAATGGTGCATCCTAGAAAAAATAATTAAGTACAAATTTATAAGAATTAAATTTTCTACAATTTTTTATTAGGTGACAAAATGAAACTCAGCCGCAGGGTAAATTTGAATTTTGTAGATTTTAGCCGAGTTTCAGTACACTAGTAGTTCATTTTTTCAAAATTTTAAACATTTTAGGGTTAAAGTCCATCAAAAGTTGACCTTCTCCGTGTAAGAAGGTTATTGAAGTATAACCATTAAGAAGGTTAATTTTTAAAGGCTTGTAAATCGTAAACCGTTACAGATATTGAAAAAATGCACTAAATAAAATCTGTTGGAAATTTAATTCTCTTTAATTTTTATTCTATTCATTTTTCTCTAGGACGCACTGTTTTCAAGATAAATTTATTTAAAAAAAAATTATTTTCCGAAAATGGTGCATCCTAGAAAAAAATAATTAAGTACAAATTATAGAGAATTAATTTCTACAATTTTTGTTTTTATACAAAATGAAACTCACACAGTAAATTTGAATTTTGTAGATTTTAGCCGAGTTTCATTTTGTACACCTAATAGAATAACCTTTTAGAACAGGAAAAACGAACAAAATTAATTTTTTTAAATGTTTTTATTTCATAAATATAAATTAATTTAATATAACAAAATACAAGGAACAAAAATCGATACTTTTAGTAAGACGTTATTTACATTGATCCTGAAAGATCGACTACAATTTGGAAAACTTGAAAATTCACTAAATGCGATAAATAAAGCTTTGGAAAAAATTATAATAAATCTTTAAAGCATTCTTTACATTTATTTATAGTCGGAGGAATGCATTCGTATGGAATCCGTGGCCGCATCTAAATAAAAAAAGTTAAAATAATTGGCAAAAAATGTAAGGTACCTGAAAAGGCAAAATTTGTCGGTGAATGATCCTTTGCAGATGCTGCACGATTGAGGGAGCGGCATCCGATTTTAGCTTCAGCGATGACGTCTGCCAGTTCGCCATGAAGGCCGCTCATATGAAGACGCTTAGTCGCCTCCAACATCCTCCTTTGATCCCTACATTTGACAAAAAGGCCCATTATAAGCCCTCTGAGTTCACCCAAAGTCCCCTGCGTGTGCTGCATCAATAAATGAAGCTCAGAAACCAAATTGAGGTCGGCATTATTGAGCACTCGTTGAAGCAACGCTATAAAAAATAAAATTTGGTTTTTTATATTTATTTTTTACCGTGAGAGTTTAGTTTTAAAAGGCACATGAGAAGTGGCAGCCATGATGTTTTAGAATCAAGAACGGTATTGCCTCTCTGGGCCAAACTGACCAACTCTTCAGTCGTTTTATCAACATTTTCTTCACCCTAGAAAACTCAAAAATCAAATTTTTTAAAAATAATGCTCATTCGTACATTTTCAATCGCACGTTCTAATTTTGAAAGTAAAACATTAAATGCTCCTTGTAAGTCGCCGCTTCTTTCCAAAAGAACAGCAGTCACTTCATCAAGGCCTTTTTCTTGAGAAATTTTGATGGCTGGATCAAGCTCAATATTTGAATTTGCTTTAACAACTGAGCAAACGTTTTCTGGCTCAAAGAACACATTAGGCAAACGTAATTGGTCATCAATTCTGTATCTAAGTCACTTTCTTCCCTTTAAAAAAAAAAAATTATTTAGTTTTTGATTTTTATTTTACTTACTGCATCCCTTTTAAAAAGTAATAAAGTTGTTCTTTAGATAAAGTAGGTAAAATGTTGGATATGGCCTGGGGAATGTATCTGACGAAAATTTGTCCAGTTTTTTTAGCGTCGATTGACAGAAGATCCTTTAAAAAATACGTTAAAAATTAAAATTTTATTGTTAATTTTTACTTTTAAAGTTTCAGGTTCGGTTAATCCCATGGACATTTTATGTTCGGATTGTTCGATGAATGAAAAGATGTGTTCTCGGAGGTTCGGTCGAGAAGATTGTATTTTAAAACTAAAGGGTATTCGCCACGTATTTCGTGAAGAATCGCACAAACTTGATGGCTGAAAGAATGCTTTAGGATGTTTAAAAAGAGAAAAAAATGGCGTACAATTCAGCAGATTTGGCGAGTTCGAGAGGGTTTCGTGGTTGAGATCGGAAAGAGAGCCTGAGGTGACGAGTTGTAGGAATGCTTGCTGTCTTTCGCAGCTTGGGACTGAATCGTCGGTGACAAGTCTGGAAACTGCGTCTGTATACAGGGTGGGATCTATCCTCAATCCACGACCGACAGCTGAGCTATTCAAGACGCACAAACGCGGCTGACTTCGGTACATTTGAACGAATCGCCGCTCATCACTTGTATTATGTCGACCAGTCTTTGTTTTATTTGCGTAGAAAGAGAAGCGTCAGAAAATGAGATAACCAACGAATTTAGAAACTCTCGTGTGTCGAATTCCAAAAGAGACCTAAAAAATCACAAAAAGATCAGCGAAAAAAAGGAACAGAAGAACCAGCAAGTGGGGGGGGGGGGGGAACCCTTTCGGGACCCTCTGAACCGGATTCTGCGCCACTGGCGCAGCACTTTCCCCTCACTTCCCTGACCACTCCCAGCCCAGCAAAGCACAGAAAGCGACGAGTGATGCGATCATCACATAGTTCATTTCTTCCAACAGATGGCCAGTTTTTGCATGTCGCTAGCGCCACGGGAAGCGAAGGTATTAAATATTTAGAGGGGCTTCCCGCTGGGAGCGCTGGGCAACTAAAGTCTCCAAGCGAAAAGCGCGAATGGCAGCTATAAGTCGCCTGCGGTCTCCAAGCGAAAAGTACGAATGACAACTATAGTCGCCTGCGGTCTCCAAGCGAAAGCACGAATGGCTATAGTCGCCTGCGGTCTCCAAGCGAAAGCGCGAATGGCAGCTATAGTTGCCTGCGTCCAAGCCAAAAGCGTGAATGGCAACTATAGTCGCCTGCGGTCTCCAAGCGAAAAGAGCGAATGGCAACTAAAGTCCCCTGCGGTCTCCAAGCGAAAAGCGCGAATGGCAACTATAGTCGCCTGCAATCTCCCGAAAAGCGTGAATGGCAACTATAGCCGCCTGCGGTCTCCAAGCGAAAAGCGCGAATGGCAACTATAGTCGCCTGCGGTCTCCAAGCGAAAGAGCGGGCAACTAAAGTCCCCTGCGGTCTCCAAGCGAAAAGCGCGAATGGCAACTATAGTCGCCTGCAATCTCCAAACGAAAAGCGTGAATGGCAACTATAGCCGCCTGCGGTCTCCAAGCGAAAAGCGAATGGCAACTATAGCCGCCTGCGGTCTCCAAGCGAAAAAGCGCAATGGCAATAGTCGCATGCGGTCTCCAAGCGAAAGCGCATGGCAACTATAGTCGCCTGCGGTCTCCACGCGAAAAGCGCGAATGGCAACTATAGACGCTTGCGGTTCCAAGCAAAAAGCGTGAATGGCAACTATAGTTGCCTGAATTCTCCAAGCGAAAAGCGTGAATGACAACTATAGTTGCCTGCATTCTCCAAGCGAAAAGCGCGACGGCAAATAGTCGCCTGCGTCTCCAAGCAAAAGCGCAATGGCAACTGTAGTCGCCTGCGGTCTCCAAGCGAAAAACGAATGGCAACTATAGTTGCCTGCGGTCTCCAAGCGAAAAGCGCAATGGCAACTATAGTCGCCTGCGGTCTCCAGCGAGCGCGCGAAAACTATGACGCTTGCGGTTTCCAAGCAAAAAGCGTGAATGGCAAACTATAGTTGCCTGCATTCTCCATGCGAAAAGCGTGAATGACAACTATAGTTGCCTGCGGTCTCCAAGCGAAAAGCGCAAATGGCAACTATAGTCGCCTGCAGTCTCCAAGCGAAAAGTGCGAATGGCAAACGCCTGCGGTCTCCAAGCGAAAAGCGCGAATGACAACTATAGTCGCCTGCGGTCTCCAAGCGAAAAGCACGAATGGCAGCTATAGTCGCCTGCAGTCTCCAAGCGAAAAGTGCGAATGGCAACGCCTGCGGTCTCCAAGCGAAAAGCGCGAATGGCAACTATAGTCGCCTGTGGTCTCGAAAGGGTTAAAAGGACTATCTGAAATTCATGATATTACGCTAATGATCCCAACAAAAGTATCTGAAATTCCTCATAACTCCAAAACGTTTGGACCAACGAAAAACCCAACTCTGCTTTCAGCAGTTCCTTTTTCTCAATGCCAACTATACTAAGAGATAAAAGCGCAATGGCAACTATAGTCGCATGCGGTCTCCAAGCGAAAAGCGCAATGGCAACTATAGTCGCCTGCGGTCTCCACGCGAAAAGCGCGAATGGCAACTATAGACGCTTGCGGTTTCCAAGCAAAAAGCGTGAATGGCAACTATAGTTGCCTGCATTCTCCAAGCGAAAAGCGTGAATGACAACTATAGTTGCCTGCATTCTCCAAGCGAAAAGCGAACGGCAACTATAGTCGCCTGCGGTCTCCAAGCAAAAAACGCAATGGCAACTGTAGTCGCCTGCGGTCTCCAAGCGAAAAACACGAATGGCAACTATAGTTGCCTGCGGTCTCCAAGCGAAAAGCGCAAATGGCAACTATAGTCCTGCAGTCTCCAAGCGAAAAGTGCGAATGGCAACGCCTGCGGTCTCCAAGCGAAAAGCGCGAATGGCAACTATAGTCGCCTGTGGTCTCGAAAGGGTTAAAAGGACTATCTGAAATTCCATGATATTACGCTAATGATCCCAACAAAAGTATCTGAAATTCCTCATAACTCCAAAACGTTTGGACCAACGAAAAACCCAACTCTGTTTCAGCAGTTCCTTTTTCCTCAATTTGCCAACTATACTAAGAGATAAAGAAGTTACCTAATAAATGGAAAAATGGTTTCATCATCGGCATTTTGACTATGTTGACTACATAAAGCCCTGACGACCTGCTGGCGAGCATGTTCAGCCCTGTCAGGCCCTACTCCCACTCAAACAACTCGAAATATAAACAAGTATTAAATTCCCAAGTTTTCTTTTTCTTTGGTATCTTCTGCAAAATATATTAAAAATAATTTTAAAAAATATTATAAGTTACGAATTAAATTGAGTTTTGGTATAAGCTCGTGAATTGGACTAGTAAAGTCGTTCATCGCTCGGTTCCAGACAGAAATAAGAGCACTGTAAAGATTTTCTCTTTTGCAAATTAAATAACTTGCTCTATATCTAAACATGGCACATTGACTCTTTGAATGCAATTTCAAGTTGCTAAAAAAAAATAAATTAAATTTTAAAAAATTCTTTTTTATGTTACCTCAAAGCGGAGCAAACTTTGATAGTTAACCAGAGTTTGCATTATTTCGGGAGGCACTTCGGTTATTTTCCTTCAATCAACGCTGATTCTATGGCTTCTAAATAGAAATTTTTACCGTCGGCCAATCCGTTCCACAATTTATCATAAACTAAATCCCTAAAATTTTTAAACTATAAAAAAATTAAAATTTAATAAAATGTACATTCTATCAAGTTCAATGCTATATTCAATCACAATTGGGATCGCTTCACTATAATTGATGGGAGAAACGTCAGCTATGATGACTTCTACGAATTTTTCCAAAGTTTCCAGTAGCTAAAAAAAAATTGATGAAAGGAAAAAAAAAAATTAAAATTACTTTTTCTTTGACTAATTTTTGACGTTCTTCTCTGGCCCTTTTAGTCCTAAAACTGCTTTTCCTTTTTCTTCAAAAAATCCATGGCCAATTTTAAAGCATCTTCATATCGTTTCTATGAAATATTGAAAAATAAATAAAAAAAAGGGCAAAAAAAGAAACGTACAGCTCGGACAAGTCCGTCGATTCTTTCGAACCAAACTCGGATGGATATTAAATGAAGAGTTTTGACGCCTAAGAGTAGAAGTTGATTTCCGAAGCTGTAAATTGAGTTGTAGACGGCTCTTTGTCCAGCTAAAGCCTGTGGGGGAAAAAAATTACACGAATTTATGATTTACAAAGTGTTTTACCATTGCTTTGCTGACGTTTCCGCCAGTGGCTAGTCCTTTGAAGGCTGCCGAGTTGTAGACTAGTTCAACGACTGAAAGGTCGAGGCATTCGAGCTCCTGTTTGGTCCTCACATCGAAAAGGTGGAGCATTTCGTTGATATCGATCAAAGCGACCGTTCTTGCAGTAAGCCAGTGGCACGAGATCAACGAATAAGGCAAACTGACAGACTGCAATCCTTGGCATGTTATCTTCCGCTCCTCTCCAGACTCACCTGACAAAAAAAAAAAAAAAACTTATTCTTCACCGAGAGGCCTCAATTTCGGCTCAGTTGGTATACCTGGTAGAAGTAGATGGTGTCGTTTCGTGCCACGGCTAAAACAGGGTCCATAACACGAGAAGCATCAGCGACTTGAATGACTACAAACTGCCACGAAAGAAGAGGCAACGATGTACTCGTAGATTTTATACTTTGAGTAAACAACAGTCTTGTTTGTGGTCGTAAACTAACTAAAATGATCTAAAAACAAAAATTATGGCTTTTCTTTTATATTTTATTACTTTAGAAAATGTGGCCATGGCGACGACGAATCCGGCTAATGGATGTTGGTAGGAAAGATTTTGAAGAAGAAGTGGTTCAAGAGCGATGACTTCACCTCTGCTGCCAGAAAAGATGCATTTGCATTCGTAAGATCTGACGCAAGGACTCTTTTTAAATTAATTTCAAATACAGATCCTCCACTGTCAGACAGTAAGCTAAAGCAGGGCTGTCTGTAAACTGAAAAAAGAAAAATGAAAAGAAAATGAAAATTATGATTACTTTGAGGTGAACGACTGCGGTGTTGTAGGTGTGAGCTTCGGGAGGTATCGTACGAAGTATTTTGGCATCGTGGACGTCAAGCATGAGGATCATACCACGAAACCGACCAAAAGACGGGTTGAATCAGCGTTGAATGTCATCGCAGTCACAGGGCCTTGTTCACGGTCACCTTCGTGGCGCCATCGAAGTCGTGGCTGCAGTCAAAGCACATGATGACTCCGTGGGACGTTCCCACAGCGATCAAGCTCCCGACACACATCGCTGATGGTGTACCGACAATAATCTCATCCTAAATCACAATTTTCAAGTATCTTAAATTAATTACTCATTTTACAAATCCAAGAAAAGGAGCAAGGCGCCTAAAGAACCCAAAACTCCACAAAAAAACTGAGAAAAACACCAAAGGCAATTTCAGACCAAAAAATGGGGCAGCAAAAAACACCCAAAATTGATAAAAAAAGGCGTTTTTTGGCCAAAAAAAAAAAATGAGAAAAACGACTGAAACTTTGACGTCAAACTCAATGGGCCTAAAGAACCCAAAATTTCACCAAAAACTGAGAAAAACACCATGTCAATACCAAAAATGGTGCAGCCAAAAAAACCCAAAACCGAAAAAATTTTCTTGGCCAAAAAATAAAAAACGACAAACAAAAAGAGCAAAAGGCGCCTAAAGAACCCAAAATTCCACCAAAAACTGAGAAAACACCCAAAAATTAGACAAAAGGGGGGCAAAGAAAAAAAAACCAAAATTTTAAAAAAAATGTCGTTTTCTACAGCCAAAGCCAAAAAAAAAAAAAAAAATTACAAATCCAAAAAGGAGCAAGGTGCCTAAAGAACCCAAACTCCACAAAAACTGAGAAAAACACCCAAGACAATTTACAAACCAAAAAATGGGGCAGCCAAAAAAACACCCAAAAATCCAATAAAAAAGGCGTTTTCTTGGCCACAAAAATGAAAAAAAAAAACTTGACGACAAACTCAATGGCGCCTAAAGAACCCAAAATTTCACCAAAAACTGAGAAAAGCACCCAAAAATTAGACAAAAGGGGGATCAAAAGACAAAAAACCCTGCAATTTAACCAAAAAATGTCCGATTCTTCTACAGCCCAAAGCCAAATTAAAAAAAAAAAAATTACAAATCCAAGAAAAGGAGCAAGGTGCCTAAAAGAACCCAAAACTCCACCAAAAACTGAGAAAAACACCAAAGGCAATTTTCATACCAAAAAATGGGGCAGCCAAAAAAAAAAAACCCAAAACCCGATAAAAAAGGCGTTTTCTTGCCCAAAAAAATGAGAAAAACGACTGAAACTTTAACGACAAAACTCAATGGCGCCAAAACCCAAAATTCCCAAAAACTGAGAAAACACCCAAAAATTAGACAAAAGGGGGGGGGGGGATCAAAAGACAAAGAACCCAACAATTTTAACCAAAAAAATGTCGATTCTTCTACAGCCCAAAGCCTAATTAAAAAAAAATTTTTAAAAATTACAAATCTAAGAAAAGGAGCAAGGTGCCTAAAAGAACCCAAAACTCCACCAAAAACTGAGAAAAACACCAAAGACAATTTAAAAACACCCAAAATTCGATAAAAAAGGCGTTTCTTGGCCAAAAAAATGAGGAAAAATGACTGAAACTTTGACGACAAACTCAATGGCGCCTAAAGAACCCAAAATTTCACCAAAAACTGAGAAAAACACCCACAAATTAGACAAAAGGGGGGAATCGAAAGACAAAAACCCAGCAACTTTAACCAAAAAATGTCCCCATCTTCTACAGCCAAAAAGCCAAATTAAAAAAATTACAAATCCAAGAAAAGGAGCAAGGTGCCTAAAAGAACCCAAAACTCCACCAAAAACTGAGAAAAACACCCAAGTCAACTTTCATACCAAACAATGATGCAGCCAAAAAAAATACCCCAAATCCGATAAAAAAAGGCATTTCTTGGCGAGAAAAATGACTGAAACTTTGACGACAAACTCAATGGCGCCTAAACAACCCAAAATTTCACCAAAAACTGAGAAAAGCACCCAAAAATTAGACAAAGCGGCGGATCAAAAGAAAAAAACACCCAACAATTTTAACCAAAAAATGTCCGATTCTCTACAGCCCAAAGCCAAATTAAAAAAAAAAATTACAAAAAAATTTAAAAAATACAAATCCAAGAAAAGGAGCAAGGTCTCATACACTCGGTTTTGACGAAAGCCGAAGCGAAACTCAAGTTTCCCTAGCTCGATTTCTGAATGTGTTTATTCAAACATTCGATTTGCTTAGAAAAGTCAGCCGGAGTGCGGCGAAAAAGAGTTTTTAGGTTGGAAAAAGGTCCGAGGAATATTTTGCGATGATACGCGGGACTGTGTAAACCCGGGAAGGCAGTTATTCCGCCGGATATTGGCTGTCGGAGGAACAAACCGAATTATATCGAGGAAGTACGTCCTATGTAAATGTTTCATGAAGGATGTAAACAATACGGAAAACTTATTACTGTTCGCCAGTCTCCCAGCCATTTCTTACAAAGTTTAATTTCAGCGAGGAGAATTATTTGTCGAAAAAGAAACTTTTTTAAGCAAACTTGAAAAGGAAAAAGTTCTATCGTTCTAAAACACCGATTTTTGAGACCTTTTTCTGGGTTTTACTTATCTACCTTTTTCCCAAATCAAATTTTACAGGACTATTCTGAAAAGCCATTATTTAAAAAAAAACCCTTAAAAAAAATTAAAAAATAAATAACAAGAAAAGTTTATTTTAATATTGTCCCAATCTTTTTTTAGTCACGTTTTCTCAGTAATTTTCCTCTCCCTTGAATTTATTTTACAGACCGCAATTCCTATATTTTTCCCCTTTCACACAATTTAAAAAAAAAGCCTTCATCTCTCGAATTGTAAACGGCCGAAATTTTAGGTTTCCAATCATCCCAGATTTTTTTTGCCTCTCCCTGAAAAATAAAACCTTTTATCTCCGTTCATTACTCTGTGAGAGCGAAAAAGATTAAATCCCTTCGGGAGAACCGCCGGAGTCCTCTCCATTTGTCCGACGGTCATTAACTAATTTGTTCCTTGGATAACCTGATCCAACTTCTATTACCCGCCCGCACAGAAGAACAAACTTGGCTCTACTCTATCACAATTAAAAGCCAACAAAAAAGGAGAATAAAAACAACAATGTCTCTCTCAAATATCAAGAATAGTTTTAAAAATGTCCTCAGGGAAATCTATGAATTTCCCAAGGTCTTTTCCCTGATATTTAAAATTAATATTGGTTTAACTTTTCAATTTTCCATTTTCTTATTCACGCAACCCCTTTTTTATTCCCCTTCTGGCCATAAATCTGGGCTTTAAAGGTCCAAGCGGCTCGTAATTAAATTTGAAAAAAGTGATTTCTAAATGATTATCTTTGACCACGAACGCCCTCTAGGCACACGCTACAGCAATTAAATTAACATAAAATCTAATTACGAATTTTTACGTCCAGTATCTTCAGGATTATCTTTCGGAAGTCTTAGCATTCTTAAAATTTTAAGTTTTTTGATTAAATTTCGCATATAACGAAGAAAGGCTCGAAAATGATTTATAATTTGTTCTTGTTTCTGCTCTTGAGGTGAATTCCCTTTTATTAAGTTTCTTGTGGGAAGTAGCTTTTATTAAACTTGTTTCATTCTTCACCTTTACAGAGAAGAAACCTTTTGAAAACACTTAAGTTTTATAAAGGAAATAAAAATTAATTTTTGCCCACTCGTTTACATTTTTATTTTTTTAAAACGGTGATAAAAAATTTTAAATAATTCATTTCAGAGGACCCTTGAGGATACTTGTTAATTTTTTTGTAAAATGACCTAATATATTAAGGGGAAATTAGTATTCAGAGCCGGGAACGTATGGCTGGGGATAAAACTGTATTTTTCGCTTATACGTGAGCAACAATAACAACGCTATTAACACCCTTTATGCAGTGACGCCTCCCGGGACTAAGAAAATGTATAACGAGAGAAAAAAATCATTTTTCCCCCATTCAAATATTTTTCCACGGTAATAATGTCAAAAAGTAAATTATTGTTGATAAATCCTTTTGGTGAAATTCAAATATCTGGCTCCATGTCTATTCTATTGCATACAGCTGATCAAATCTAGTCATCTCGTAGCGTTATTATGTTGCTAGCGGTTTAAAAAAATTTTTTTTTAGTTAAAACGGAAGTTTTACATTTTCCAAAGGAAAACTTTTTTTGGAAAAACTGCTCCCAGGTCCGCGTAGATATTCCCAAAATAACGAGAACAACTTTTGTACAAAAATTACCGATGATTTTCAGTGCTAGGAAATTAATTTTTGGGGGGAAAGTGCAATTTTATTATTTTTTGAAGCAAAAGCACATTTTTCCATAAGTTCCCCTTAGTTTTTATGGGGTTTTTAAATAAAATAATGTCGTTAAATCTAGTTTTATGTTAAATTGAGAGATTTTGCGAATATTTTTTTTAATTAAAAAGATATATTCGTTAGCATTTCACCTAACTTTTTATTTTTTTTCATTTTCCGCCTTGTTACTTTTGTTATTCCAATTTGAGGATTCGGCCTGCGGGATAGTCGCGTGTTGTTCCTGTCATATTTATGATGTTTACCTTTTTAATTAAATCCTACAATTTGTGTCCTCACAGCATGACCTCTCTACCGCCGACTGTTTTAAAAACTTCCTAAGCTCTATTACTGTATAGTACAATAAGCTTAATTGAATTCTCAGATGGTTTATTTAACGTTTTTACTCCTCCCCTAGCGACTATTGTTTTTGTGGATTGCCGGACTGTGTACCTACTACTTTCATTTCAAACGCCATTTTATATCCAAGTGAAAATTAGATTTCGCAATCTTTAGGTAGGTAATTTGGGGATCCCCGTAATCTTTGATGGTCTTCTGCCGTCCTCTGGAGGTCTCTGTCGATTTCTGGGGATCTCTGGTATCTTCTGGAGGTCTCTGTCGAATTCGAGGGATCTCTGTCGTCCTCTGGAGGTCTCAGTCGATTTCTGGCACCTTCTGAAGGTCTCTGTCGATTTTTGGGGATCTTGCGTCCTCTGGAGGTCTCCGTCTACTACTGGGGATCTCTTGCGTCCTCTGGAGGTCTCTGTCGATTTTTGGGGATCTCTGGCGTCCTCTGGAGGCCTCTGTCGATTTCTGGGGGTCTCTGGCATCTTCTGGCGGTCTCTGTCGATTTACGGGGGTCTCAGGACATCCTTGGCTATATCCTGGAAATCAATGGCCTTCTGAAGGTCTCTGTCGAATTCTGGGAATCTCTGGCGTCCTCTGGAGGTCTCAGTCGAATTCTGGCACCTTCTGAGGGTCTCTGTCGATTTTTTGGGATCTCTGGCGTCCTCTGGAGGCCTCTGCTGATTTCCGAGGATCTCTGGCTATTCGGGGATGTCTGGGTACTTCAGGCTATCTCTGGAGATGGCATGGCTTTGGCTAAAGACGGCCAAAGAATGCCCTTGTCATTTTGTATTATTTTTAGGATATCTTTTTGCTTTAATTTGCTGAGAATATTTTTTTCCCAATGCAAAAAGAATAGCGTCAAAAGATTTCTTTGCATCAGAGACTTTTATATATTTAGGGAGCTTATAAGGGTATCCCTTAGGCATATATCTCTCCATTGGTGGAGAAATGTTGCGAGTAACCCCCTAATAGAATCCTAATGAGCCTTCCTTTCCTTTTTTACCATAACATCTTCTCCACCTCATATAAAGATGAAAAAGCCATTTTAAGCCATAAAAAAAGATAACGAAAATCTTCAATACTTGTTATATATCAAACGTCGCTATAAACATTATTTAGGTCAATAATTTTCCGGTAAATAACAACGGATTTATGGAGGACATTAATAGAATAGGAATGTACTATTTAAGGGTGAGATGTGTTATGTGAATTTTAACTGAAGTATGATATACGAGGGGGTAGTTACGGAACGGGTGAAACTGGAAAGAATCTACAGGAGCCGCAGTTAGTTTTAATGTTTCAGTCTATGCCGTGACGTATAAATGATATTTATGACTATCCAGACACAACAAGTTCATAAAGTTCAATTTCTTTATTTTTAAAGGCGCAATTTTGACCTACCTATTTATAACGTTTATCTTTTTTTTATTTCTTTTTCTCTCAGATATCCTCTAGGGGTCTATACTTGAGTAAATATGTTTCAACTTCCCTTTCGACTTGATGCCGACCTGAATTTGCATTCTGGCTTATGGCCAAAATGGTTGTGTCTGTAAAACTACACCGTTCGAGGATCGATACCTACATTACCATTAATCTAGTTTCATATCAGATGTTAATCCTGGCTCGGTTCCCTTTTACCATTAGAAAAAGGATTTATGGCAATAGGAATAATCCTCTTCGGGTTTTTTCCCACCAGTTAGGAGTCATTATACTGTATTATTGCGTACGTAATACTTTATTGGTATATGGTTCACTTCTTTATCTCTGGGGATTTTTGGCGTTCTCTGGAGGCCTATGGGATCTATGGTGTCCTCTAGCTTACTCTAAAGGTCTTTATCGATTTCAGGGGATCACTGGCGTCCTCTGGAGGTCTCTGTCGATTTCTGGGGATCTCTGGTATCTTCTGGAGGTCTCTATCGATTTCTATGGATCTCTGGCATCTTCTAGAGGTCTCACTCGATTTCTGGGGATCTCTGGCATCTTCTTGAGGTCTCTGTCGATTTCTGGGGATCTCTGGTATCTTCTGGAGCTATCGATTTCTATGGATCTCTGGCATCTTCTAGAGGTCTCTGTCGATTTCTGGGGATCTCTGGTGTTCTTTAGATGTCCCCCTCGATTTTTGGGGATCTCTGGCGTTCCGGAGGTCTCTATCGATTTCTGGGGATCTGGCATCTTCTTAAGGTCTCTATTGATTTCTGGGGATCTCTGGCATCTTCTGGAGGTCTTTGTCGACTTCTGGGGATCTCTGGTATCTTCTGGAGGTCTCTATCGATTTCTATGGATCTCTGGCATCTTCTAGAGGTCTCTGTCGATTTCTGGGGATCTCTGGAGTTCTTTAGATGTCCCCCTCGATTTTAGGGATCTCTGGCGTTCTGGAGGTCTCTATCGATTTCTGGGGATCTCTGGCATCTTCTTAAGGTCTCTATCGATTTCTGGGGATCTCTGGCATCTTCTGGAGGTCTCTGTCGACTTCTGGGGATCTCTGGCATCTTCTGAAGGTCTCTATCGATTTCTATGGATCTCTGTCATCTTCTGGAGGTCTCTGTCGATTTCTGGGGATCTCTGGAGTTCTTTAGATGTCCCCCTCGATTTTTAGGGATCTCTGGCGTTCTGGAGGTCTCTATCGATTTCTGGGGATCTCTGGCATCTTCTTAAGGTCTCTATTGATTTCTGGGGATCTCTGGCATCTTCTGGAGGTCTTTGTCGACTTCTGGGGATCTCTGGTATCTTCTGGAGGTCTCTATCGATTTTTGGGGATCTCTGGCATTTCTGAAGGTCTCTATCGATTTCTAAGGATCTCTGTCATCTTCTGGAGGTCTCTGTCGATTTCTGGGGATCTCTGGAGTTCTTTAGATGTCTCGATTTTAGGGATCTCTGGCGTTCTGGAGGTCTCTATCGATTTCTGGGGATCTCTAGCATCTCCTGGAGGTCTCTGTCGATTTCTGGTGATCTTCGGGCGTCTCTGAAATTTCATCGATTTATGGGGATCTTTGTCGTCCTCTGGGGGTCTCTGCCGTTTTTTGGCAATCTTTGGCGATACTGGCGATCTTTACTACCTCTGAGGATCTCCTAAGGGCATTGGCTGAGGCACCCTGGCAGAGATATGTGGCGTTCTATAGCCATCATTGGATATTTTTTTGACACTATTCATTTTGAATTTCGTTGAATTAATTTTCCTTCAAATATTAATCTGCTCAAAGTTCTCTGGAATTTTTTTTCTCCGTAATAAGGTTTCAGATTATTCAAATACCATTTTGTAATTAAAATAAACTTTTTGTTCGTCAGGATTCCTTGGAGTTTAATTGGCAAAGTTAATTATGATTAATTACGAATGTGGTTTCTGTGAAGCGGATCTTCAACCCTTACCTGATCCGACCTCTTTATTCTTAATGGTTTTTCCATTTAATCATTTCCCCTTTTCACCCGTTGTTTCCCCCCTTTTGGAAACGAAACAGGAAAAGCATCTTAAAAACGTCATGATTTAAAGTTGTTTTTTTTAAAAAAAGAAATCTAAAATGTAGTTTCTTCTTGAGAGAACAATCAGTCTTCATTAACTTTTTTCTTAGAAACTGCTCAGAAAAACAATAAGTTTGCTTTACCCCCGCAGATGTTTAATATTGACATGTGAGCGGTTGGCCGCAAACTTAAAAAAAAACGTGATTGATGTTGGCTGGGAAACCGTGTGACCTTTAAAAAATCATAAGCCTCCTTAGCAACGGCGTAACGCCCTCTAATAATAAAGACTCGTAAATGCCAGTCCGCCACAGACATTGGGGGCGACACAATGGTTTCGGAGTACAATCGGTTCGGAATAATGTCACCCGTGCGGGTCTGAAAAAAAAGGAGCTCATTGTCAAACACTTTGAACTAATACCTACTGCACTTTCTCATGCCCTCTTTCATCCGGCTTTAAACTTCTGATCGATTGTTACCATTGAACATAGGGTTGGGAAGGGGGTGACAAATAAAAAATGCTGACGTATTCAATGAGCCTTGACATGATTCTTAAATAATGGATACGTTTTTTCCCCTACACAACATTGCTTTTTTTTTTTCACTAAATATTAGAACCTTGATCGATTGTCTCTATTCAACTAGGCTTCCATAGCTCAATTGGTGGAGCTATTGGAGAGTTTCAGGGAATTCGCCCTTCCCGTATACGACTCACAAAACGGGAAAGGTCTTCTCGTGAACCCTTCAGGGAGTCGTTCCGACTCAGTTAGTTCACTATGTTCTCACTAGAGCAAATTCACGAATCGAAACATGGTTTTTCTGATTATAACAGCACATAGAAATTACCTATCCCTAAAACGTTCCCGACATTCACTTAGCGTGGGTACAAAGTTTCCTTGATAGTTTGGTAATTTTAACTTCGAAAATCCTTCCAAAAAGTTCGGATTTACTTTCCGTCTTCGATTTTAGCCAATCTGTGAGAAACAAGTTGATTTCCGAACCCGAAACTAAACGAAATAACAAAATAACCTTCGTAAAATATAACCTTACTTGGAGTCGGGAAGTGAGTCGTTAACGTATACGACTCAGCTGAGTCGTTACGATTCCAACTCGAGGGACGAGCTCTCTCGTAGATGCTTTATAACCAAGTTTCATGGAGTCGTTCCGACTCAGTTAGTTCAAAATGTTCTCACTAGAGCAAATTCACGATCGAACATGGTTTTTCTGATTAACTATAACACCACATAGAAATTACCTATCCCTTAAACGTTCCCGCCAATATTCACTTAGCGTGGGTATATAGTTTCCTTAATAGTTTTTTAATTTTAACTTCCAAAAAGTACGGAATCAATTTCCTTATTCGATTTTAGCCAATCTGATGAGAAACTAGATGATTTCCGAACCCGAAACTAATCGAGATAACAAAATAACCTTCGTAAAATATAACCTTACGTTTAATCGGAGTCGGGAAGTGAGTCGTATAACGATTCCGACTCAAGGCTCGAGTCGTATAACCTTGGGAGAGTCGGCCTGAAACTCTCTAGTAATTGCCCAAAGATTACCGGCGTTTTGTTTGCCCAAAAAGTGGAAGGAGCCCCCTTTTATACCGGACTTCCCTCATTTTTTGTCTAAAACTACCTTTTTCTGGATTTTTTTTTCAGGAAAATTGGAGAGCTGGACTCTAGTACTTCCAAAAATGCAATAAATACGAGAAATAATTGAACAAAAAAAAGTTTTTTTCTACCTTTTACCTATCTTTCTGATTATTTTGAGCTTAATTACGTAATTAATATTTTTCATTAAGGGGAATTGAAACGGATGATGGAGAAATTCGAGGGTTTAATTCATTTCCCGAAGAGTTTAAAGTGTCCTGAGGGGTAAAAAAAAAAGGAAAAACGGAAGTGGGAATTAACGGAAAGTTCATTAAAGAATTGAAAGTGAGGTAGGGGTGGCCCTGAGACAAGAAAACTTTTTAATGCGATTTATTGGATTCCAATGTCTGAAGAAAAAAAATTCTCTTTTTTTTCATCCACAAGTTTTTAGACCTCGTACAAGAAGGAAACAATTATCAATTTTATTGTTTTTTAATTATTAGCACAAAAAAATAATTTTTATCGATAAAAAAAGTTCGGAAAGCAATTTGCGAGGGATAGAAAAAGGGTGTAATTGAGCAATAAATAAAGGACGGGAGAAAAAAAACCAGGGCGGACGTCAAATGTAATTCATTTACGTGTATGTATTATGTATTTGGCTAGGAGGGGTAGAAAAGGGGGTTTTCACCGAAATAAAGTCAGAGGAAAAAGCTATTGGACAACTGCACCCAAAAACCAATGAATAATTTATCCATTCCAAGGAGGTGCCGTAGAAGGGAAAGAATTGGGAAACTCTTAAAGATATAAATTATAAAATGTCTTTTTTTAAAAAAAAGAACAATAATAAACAAAAGATACTATTTGCCAATATTATTTTATATGTTGTGCTGAGTTTCCCTCGATCATTTGGTAAAATCCTTTTTTTTTATCGGATTCTCGTGATATTTCTTCTTAGAAAAACTACAAATTACAAAATTTTTGTTGTTCTTCTTTTTCAAGCCCCAAATCCCTATTTATCGAATTTTCGGGAGTTTCCCTCGGCCTTTATGTCTAGAAACCCCTTTTCTTCTGTTTTTAGAAAAATCGATTCAGTTTTTAGACCACGACAACCTTAAAAAAAATTTTTTTTTCTGGTTTTTGGCCTGAGAAACTAGTCTTCAACATATTTCGGCTTTTCCCTCTGAGTTTTGGAGGAAAAATCCCCTTTTTAACCAATTTTTAAGCGGATGTCTTGGTATTTGAAACAAAAAGTACTCTTTTTAATGGAGACTCTGAAAATTTAATCTTCGCTATACCTCCCTGGAAAATTTTAAGAAATTGCTAAAAATAGAGGATAGGGAGTGCCTGTAATTTTGTTCCAAAATGTTAAATATGGGTACGGGTGTCGAGTAATAGCTGGGAGGGAAAATATACAGGTACATAAAATGAAATATGCTTTATGATCTTGTTCCAGCCGGGTTAGCACAAGTCCCCCCCAGCATTCACCCTCATCGTGGTCGAACCGCCAAAACTCCCACCTTCTTCCTTTTTTTATTAAACGAATTGCGGCTTCTCTGCGTCTCGTGAAAGGACGATGATACGGAAGGGGTGGGACGGAGGAGCGGTAAAATTCATATTTGTTGCATGCGACTTATAAATTTGACGTGGGTGAAGGGGATAAAATGGGGGTGGAAAAAGTAAAGTCGGTAAGAAATGAAGAGAACGGTCGTACATCATAGCCAAAGCCTGAATTCCACCCCTCCGCCACTGGCATGACTTTGAGGTAAATTAACCCAACTCCCTTCTCAGGGATCAACCCCAGATAACCGCATGAATAATTGAAAAAAAAAAATATCCTCAAGCATCAAACACAGTTTATTTTCAATAGAACTGATTGTTAATTTGAGGCGCTCCGAGTACGAAGGGCGAACTCAACAAAACGTAGTTTCGAGATATTCGCATTTTAAAGTTTTATGTTATGGGCGAACTCAACAGAAAAGTCATGCCCTGGAATGGGAAAGGAATGGGGGTTGTGGACTAGGATGTGGAGTTCGCCCTTCTCACCCGCTCGGATATCGCAGTTAGAGCTTTGCCGCATATCGTTTTTTACGTATTCAAAGGGGAAAAAAGGGCGAACTCAACATAAAAATTATATGGGTGTATTCACCAAGAGGTCTAGAATCTGAAAACGAAAAGAGAAAAAAAAAAAAAATTTGTCCGATGTTGAGTTCGCCCTTTGCACCCGGAGCGCCTCATTTTTAGAATTGAATGTTTTGGTGGAGACAGTCGGGCTTCAGCCATATTGCCATTGGACGTTGTAATATGATTACACCAGGGATTTGAGCTCACTTGGCTTTTTTAGCTAAAACTTTTTAGATAAAAGGATTAAAAACAAGAAAGAATATTTTTTATTAAATCTAAAGTTTTTTTTTGTCGGGACGTTGGTCAGTCTGGCATTTAATTAGTAATCCTTTGGAGATCCCGAGGGAACCTTCCTTCCTGAGTCCGCCAAAATAGAAAAACCTGTAATCGGATTAAGTGGCCCTGGAGCGACCGAAAAGTCATTACCACTCTTTCACTTATCCCCCCTTTCATCTTCATTACAACATCCGACCCTTTTCAAGGAAAAAAGCTTCGGATTATGTCAAAATAAAATAACCTTTACATGGCCGAAAAGAAACCCCCAGAGAATTCAAATAAACGAAAACACGAAATTGTTTTTTAAATACAAATTTGACTTAAGGGTCCGTTATACCACTAAATACGACGGAGTACAACTGTGGGTCTTAATAAAATTTTCTTGCTGCAATCTAGGAGAAAGAATCAGAACTAAGCCAAGCTAAAAACCGAAATTTTATCAAGTTTTTTTAATTTGCTCCCAATTTACGAAAAATTGACTGTAGTTAGGAAAAAACTTTTTTAGCATTGAGCTTTATTAAACAATCATAAATTTATATACAAACTCGTTTTATAGAATTTTTTTATATTAATCAAAAATTTGAAATTGCAGCAAAACAGCAAAGAAGAAAAACCGACGCTGTAAGTGGTATAACAGACCCTTAAGTGAAGAAGAAAAAAAAAGTCAATAGCTAAAACCCGAAGAAATTTAAGGGTATTGAAAATAAAAAGGGGAGAAAGTTTCTTGAAGTCAAATTCAAGGGACGATCTGTCCATTATGAGGCTTTGGATTGATTGATGGCCTGGCCCCAGCTGCGGTACAAATCCCGGACAAATGGAAGCCCATAAGGACTCCCTCGGCCCTTTAAGGTCCCCGACGAGAAACAATTTCAGCGCCCTTTGGCCCATGACTAATCCGATATTTCTCACAAAAAAAGCCAATAATCCCCTAAACCGAATTAAATAGAATAGAAAAAAAAAAGGGCGTGAAAATCATAGTTTATTGGTATTCTTAACTATAAATTTACTATTTTTCTACCCTCTTATCGTTTTGCAGAGGGTAAAGAAAAAAAAATTATTGGCAATATATTTTTCTTTTATAAGCCAATAAACGCTACCATGTTTTTTCGACGTAAAATGGATAAAATGTATGTATTAGGTAAAACAAAATCTTATATAGAAGACCGAGTAAATTAGGAATGGGATTCGAACCTAAGACCTCTTCTAGCCAATGAAACACTCAAAAATTGTTCAAAAAGATAGGATTCTCTCTCTAAAACCAGCTGTTGGCCTTTCTCTTCCAAATATTGAGAAAACACGCTTGTAAACAAACAGGAGCGTGTAAATTTATAGATTGTTTTGTTTGATTAAGGCTGGAAAGGAGTCACGTAGTCTGAAAATCTCAACGTCCCCGATTGGTGAAGAGGCCTCCTTGTTTCATGAAACTCACATTAAACGTAACCACATTTTGACTTGGGAGGCCCCTTGGGTGCTATTAATGTCGGTGCGGTTTTCAAACAAGTTTGATATATTGGTCGCAATATACAATTAGAACTTGGAAGGGTCCACTTCCTACGGTCAGTCGAGGTAACAACTTCTCCCGAACAATACGTAAAATTTTAATCGAATTTACATTTTAATGTAAAAGGGTCGTGACCGGTTGTAACTTTTCCAATAATCGTTTCCGACTACTTTTTATGACTTTTTTCTTTAATTTTATGACTCGTAATATACCAGTTACGACTTTCGTTCATATTTTTTCATATCCACAAACTAAAAGAGCACTTTGGCTAATTTATTAACAAAATTGTTATTTTTGCAACTTTTTTTTCATTATTTTAAAATTTTTACTACCCTATAAGATGCTTTTAAACCTAATTATTGTGATAAATTAAATTATGTTAAAATCTAATTAAATTTGAAGGGATAAAAACAGGAAGGAAGAAGAGATTACAAAATTTGCCCCGAGCAGGACAGAAATAAGGAATATAAGGTTGAAGAGATTTGAAAAATGAGCGCCAGAGCGGTTGAGATAATGACAGCCTTGAGGTATCCCCCCGTTGTGCGTACCACTACTCGTCCTCGATGGTGTAATGGTTAGCATGACGGAGATCTGTTCTGGAGATGCGGGTTCGAGTCCTGCTCGGGGCAAATTTTTGTAATCTCTTCTTCCTTCCTGTTTTTATCCCTTCAAATTTAAATTAGATTTAAATTACCAGTGGTTGTTATCCACCAAAAAATTTCCATTAGATGTATGTTAAATTATGTTGGAATTTGAAGAGCGAGTGAGAATTCGAGTTGTGGAATTTTGGAACTGTTAAAATATTCAGGAGTGAGTATTTTGGGATCGAAGATTCATAGAGTCCGAAAAAGGGTGAAGATATGGAAAGGAATGTTTGTATCTACTTGATGGCCCGGTTTTCGACCTAATTCGAGGGAGGCGAAATCCCTTGAATTCGTGAAATTAGTGGAAACCTTACGGGCCACTGGTTTTGGTTTATCTCCGGAGTTAACTGCCCTTCTTTCCCCTTTTTTATTTCCCAAAAGGTTTTTCTAGGATTCTTATCTCGCTACTTGTTAGTTAGAGGCTTTGCTTTAATAGGGAATGTGTCCCGGTGAATAAAATATCCTTTCAAACTCGATGCCGCCTCGAGATAAAAATTTTCGTATCGATCGAAACTCTCATTTTGGAAATGATAATGGGAGAATTTTGACTATTCCGTGCCTCATTTTTTTTTGATACCCTCCCACAAAAAAAGACTTAAAAAAAATTCTTGCGATCCAAATCATTCGTTATTTATTGCTGTAAATTAAAATGCTAATTTAATGCTGCTTAAATTGGACTATTGAACTGAATTGTCAATTAAACTGATGATAACTGCTTCGAGAATAAATCAGACCCTTTTTATGTAGTTTGCATATTTATACGAATTTTAAATGATACTTTTTATTTTATTTTTAAAACAATCTATTTGCTAGTTTTATTTTATTTTTCAAGAAAATAATTGCCTTTTTTTTACTTGGAAAACGCACTGAAATCAATAATTATTATTTCCATTTGAACTTTTCAAAAATCCTCCTTCAATATTGAGTTATTGGGCTTCTGGGACCAGAAAATCGAGGAAAACGCCTTGAAATCAAGCGAAGAAAATGGATTATTGCATAGAATAATATTATGATAAGATGTTTATCTATAAAATTAGGGAGATGAAAAAACGGGATAATCCACGACCGGTTTCGGTCTAATAGGAATCATCAGAAGGACTATTTGCTTTCGTTTTACACCGTATCATAAAGCTGTGTAGTAAGAGTAAAATAGAAGAGAGGAAGAAACAAATTAGTCCATCTAATGAGGAATATTAGGCCGAAACCGGTCGTGTAACATAATTTAAGACTTATGTAAGTTTAAATTCAAGAAGCACACATCTCGTCCAAAAGTATTCTCGTCCTAAAAATAATAGAAGAACAAATATAAACTGTCATCTCGTCCGAAAGTAATCTCGTCCTAACAGGCTACGCCCTTTTTAGGACGAGATTACATTCGGACAAGTGGATTTCAATTTTTATACACTTTTTTAAATATTATATTTTATTAAAAGATAAATCAACTCGTTCAAAGTATTCTCGTCCTACAGTCATCTCGTCCTAAAATTATCTGTAAAATAAAATATTATATTAAATGTAATGTAATCCCATCCGAAGTATTCCCGAAGTATCCGAAAGTATTCTCGTCTACTGTCATCTCGTCCTAAAACTAACGCGCAAAAATTGCTGCGTCGGAGAAATGCGGCATCGTTCCACAACGGTCGGTCTGTTTGTTTATTTTTGCGAGGATCAGCTCGTTTGTAACACGAGGGGGTTAATTTTTTCCTCTCGCGAGGATGTGCTCATCCTGTAGGGGGCCCTGGGACGGATGATGAGAACGGTACGCCAAAAAAAGAGATTAAAACATGCTAGGGTGGGGAGCAACTGCATTCCTCCTACGCAGCAATGAACAGTTTTTTTGTGCGTTAGTTTTAGGACGAGAAAACTTTCGGACGAGATGATTTCTATTTAATAAAGCATAGTGTTTCATCCCAAAAAAGGAAGATGAAGAAGAAGAAGAAGAAGAAGAGAGAGAGAGAAAAAAAAGAATTTAGTAAATTTTAAAAGTTAGAAAAATAGGAAAGAGTTTTATCAAGAAGATTAATTGTGTTTGTTTGAGAAAAAAGAGAGCTATAATCCCGTAGGACGGCCGGAAGGGTTCGAGGGGAACGGAAAGGAAGAGGAGCATTCAGTATTATGAAGAAAAGCTTAGAGGACGGAGCCTCGTTCGCCTTACGTCGATTTAACCTCCCGTACGCGCTCAGAAGCCCGCGCGTCAACCGTTAGAAGGTTTTAATCTTCGAGCGAGGCCGACTAATAGACCGTCCCGCGACTTGTAGTGAGCGGATCAGAAGGAGCGGCTACTTGATAGTTAGAAGAGTCATCTCATCGCCGTTCCCCGCCCTACTGAACCAGGTTTAATTTATATTTGCTTGCTTTCTCTTCAAGAATAAGTCTTTTTTGTTGTTAATTGTTCGTCTCTCGCTTTGAACTCTTTAAATATGGCTTGCAATTAATTATCACGAAATAAAATAAACTCGAGTTTGGAAAGGAAACATTTTAAATCGTTATTTACATTTTTTAATTGTTATCTACTTAAGAGTTTAAGAATTGTTATTGTTTGTTTCCTTAATAGCTTAATTAAGTTAAATAGTTTATATAAATTGATTTGTTCAGAGTTTATTTTTATTATTGTTTTTCTTTCATAGTTTAATCGTTGATAGAGCTTTGTTTGAAAAGTTTATTTAATTATATAAATTGCATGCATGATTGAATTTAATTATTATTTATTTATTTGTTGATTTATTAGGACTTAATTTATGAACTGCATGTATTAGTTAATTAATTGATTATTTATTTAAATTGTTGATTTATTAGGACTTAATCGATAAACTGCATGCATTATTTAATTTATTTATTAATTATTTATATTGTTGATTTAATTTAGAGATTTATTGGCTTGCTTAAATTGAAATAGAACTTTATATTAATAAAATTTTGTAAAATCTTCTTGATAAAAGTGTATTAAAAGGCTCATAAGAATCTTGTGTATCAGTTCTGCCACCCTTCTGATAGATCGACTGTTGAATCCGGCAAATCAAAAAACTTATACGTTCCAAAAGAACAGGAACCGTTCTACGAACTTCCTGAAGGGAACATATGGTCCTCCGGGCCGGATTTAAATCTAAAGAGCGACTATCGTGAAGGGTGACGGGTTCGAGGCGTAGAGGATCATGTTCGCTCTCGGAAGGCTCAAGAAGGCGGTGGCCTTGAGAGAGAAATACTTCTGTAGGATCCAGGTCGCTTACGACCTCATTAAGGAGATAGAGGATGAAAAGAAAGCGGCCATCTTCCTATCAAGGGCGGAACGGATCGACGAGGACCTGAAGTCCTTCGAAAGCGCCCAGGAAACCATAGTTGTTACAAATGAGGAGGTCGAAGATACCGAGAAGATTAAGGATACTGCATCAACCGCCATAAGTTGCGACGAAATGTACTTCGCGATCAAGGCGACAGCCAAAAGGCTAAATTCACCTACCGAGGAACAAAACGAGTCCAGCTCTTCTATTATATCTCAACCCTCGTCGAGATGCAGAATAAAGCTTCCTAGGATCGACATTCCGCAGTTTTCAGGCGATTTACACGAATGGACCAACTTTTATACGCTCTTCGATACCCTTGTTCATAATAACCCCGATCTTTCGCGAGCCGAAAAATTCCACTATTTGAGAGGAAGCTTAAAGGGTCCGGCGTTGAGACTGATAGAATCTCTTCACATCTCCGAAGGAAATTATCAGATAGCCTACGAAACTTTAATAACGAGATACAATAGCAAGAGAAGACTTGCTAACTTATACATCGAGAGTATCACAAACGTCAAGCCGCTGAACGAGGAATCGGTCGAAGGCCTGCAGAGGTTGACGGAAGTTTTCGCCACCGATGTTTTGGCACTCCAGGCACTCGGCCTTGATAATTTAGGCGATCTTTTTCTTCTATACTTCGGTCTGAAGAGCCTTGACGCCGAGAATCGTAAAAGATTCGAAGATAAATATGCTAGTCAACAGATCCCGACCTTCGAGAACTTCACGGAATTTATCGAGGAGAGACGCTACATCTTGGAGATGGTATCTACCGCTAAAGCATCCGGCACCAGACAGCGGTTTAAACAAGTCTTATGCGCTCAGGATGAATCGGGGAAGGCCTCTTCTTGCGCACTGTGTCAGGGGAACCACCATCTCGGCGAATGTCCCGCCCTCCTTCAAAGGACAACAAAGGAAAGATACGAAGTCTTGAAGGAAAGGGTAAAAGGAGTTTGTTTCAACTGTTTCGCCGTTGGACATATATCCAGGTTTTGCAGATCCAGAACCAGATGCCGTGTGTGCCAGAAGAAGCACCACAGCCTTCTGCATTCAGGTGAACCCCCGGCGGATTCGAAGTCGGACACCCATGCTAACCAGTCAGGAAGCGTTTGCTCACAGGAGATATTGTCGACCTCCGCTGCAGACTGCAACGCTCTGTTAGGAACGGCGAGAGCACTCATTAAGGATCGAGCCGGACGCGTACACCCTCTACGTATGGTGATAGATTGCGGAGCTCAGAGGTCGTTCATCACGAGCAGTCTTGCTGAGAACCTGAAATTAAAGATGAGTCCTAATCCGCATGGTCTGCGAGGATTTGGCGGAGCTCCGATCGCAGGGGGTCAACGACAAGCTCGATGCGTGCTACTCCCAAGGACGGGCGCCCAAATCGAAATATGCACGGAAGCAGTCGTTATCCCGAGGATCTGCTCCAAGATACCGAACCAAAAGCTACCACGATCAATAGTCGACTCGTTCGAAGGGATGGTGCTGGCAGACGAAAGGTTCTACGAACCAAGTGAAGTCGATTTTCTGCTCGGCGCGGATAGATTTCTCGAAGTCTTCAATGGAGTAGCACCCCGAAAAGACGAAAACCCACCTAGTGTAATGGAAACGATATTTGGCGCAGTTGTGATGGGACCAACCCCTTTCGACGACAGGAATGAAAATGTGATCTCTCTTCTCGCGGCTTCCATCAGCGAAGATCTCCCCCAGAGTATGGAGAAATTTTGGAAGGTCGAGGAAGTAGCAGAGGTCAACCCGATAAATCCTCTGGATGTGAAGCGTGAAGAACACTTTCGCAAAACTCATTCTCGAGATAATGAGGGACGATACAAGATACGACTACCTTTCAAAGAAACACCCACCGACTTAAGTCCGTCGAAACCACTCGCGCTCTCAAGATTTTATAGACCTGAAGATAAGTTCCGAAAGAACAAAGAATTGAAGCGTCTTTACGATCAAGCCATTCGCGAATACCTGGATCTGGGTTTCATATCAAGGGCGGACACGGAAGGGGCGTTCTACTTACCACATCATGGCGTTTTAAAAGAAGACTCGACGACGAAATTAAGAATCGTTTTCGACGCATCGGCGCCGACGAAGACCGGGTCATTGAATGATCGACTGTTAGTAGGCCCGAAGTTACAATTGGACATTAAGGATGCGCTGCTCGGCTTCCGTACTTATCGCATAGCTTTGACGTCGGATATATGCAAAATGTTTCAACAAGTCGTAATCGACGAAGACGATCGAAAGTTCCAGCATTTTCTTTATAGATTCGACAAGAGCGAGCCTTTGGAAGAGTATCGATTCAACAGACTTTCATTCGGGATGTCATGTTCCCCTTTTATAGCGCTGAGAGTAGTAAGACAGCTTATCGAGGACGAAGGAGAGAGATACCCCCTCGCATCAAAGGCGTTGAAACAGGATACGTATGTGGACGATATTTTAACAGGCGGTGACACGATCGAAGGAGCCGAGAAATTGAAACTTGAACTCACGGAACTGCTGAATAAAGGAGGATTCAGTCTTAAAGGATCGAGCAGTAAAGAGGAGAGGGCCTATTGGCCTATTGCGCGTGTAGAAGTTCCTGATAATGAGTTACCGGAAACGAAACAAGATGTGGTGCTCCTGAATGCTGCTGGGGACTCCGACGACCGGATACATGCAATGATAGAGCAACAATCGTCTTACCTACGACTTCTCCGAGTCTTTGCTTACATTCGTCGTCGATTCGTGGGCAAGTCCCGGGGATCAGGGGCCAGTTTTGATGTCAGAGAACTTCAACTCGCAGAGATCAAAATGTCGACGACTGAAATCGTAAAATTGGTCCAACGAAGGCACTTCGATCTGTCCGTTGAACCCAAAAGATGGAAGGAGTTTCAAGCCTTGAGTCCGTTTCTCGATAGCCAGGGTGTAATTAGGGTGGGCGGCCGCCTAGCAAATGCACCGGTGGATAACCGGATACGTCACCCGCTACTTCTACCAACTAAGTCTCACTTTACCAAGCTGGTCGTGGACTACTACCATCGGAGCTACATGCATGCTGGCCCCCAGCTTCTTCTTTCCTTGATCAGACAGACGTACTGGATACCGTCGACGCGAAGATTCGTTAGAGCAAGATACCATCAATGCGCTGTTTGTCATCGAGCATCCGCCAAAACGTTTACCCCGCTGATGGGCGACTTACCAAAAGAGCGATTCAACCAAGAAAGACCGTTTATAAACGTAGGCACGGACTTCGCAGGACCGTTTGTAATTCGAGAATCGAGACGACGAAAGGCACCCCTTAGAAAAGCTTATGTCTGCATATTCGTTTGTCTCAGCGTGAAGGCGGTACACTTGGAGATCGTTCGAGGACGAATCAGCGAGTGTTTCAAAGGAGGAGACGGCGTCGTCCGCGTAGCGAAGGTGAAGACGGCAAAGGGCGAATATATTAGACCGTTAGTCAAGCTAGCACCACTTCTTCCCAGCGACGAGCCTCAAACTAGCGGCTAGATGGCCCTCCGGGCCGGGAATTTTTAGAGAAAAATTGGTGGGCGGTATGTTTCATCCCAAAAAAGGAAGATGAAAGAAGAAGAAGAAGAAGAGAGAGAGAGAAAAAAAAGAATTTAGTAAATTTTAAAAGTTAGAAAAATAGGAAAGAGTTTTATCAAGAAGATTAATTGTGTTTGTTTGAGAAAAAGAGAGCTATAATCCCGTAGGACGGCCGGAAGGGTTCGAGGGGAACGGAAAGGAAGAGGAGCATTCAGTATTATGAAGAAAAGCTTAGAGGACGGAGCCTCGTTCGCCTTACGTCGATTTAACCTCCCGTACGCGCTCAGAAGCCCGCGCGTCAACCGTTAGAAGGTTTTAATCTTCGAGCGAGGCCGACTAATAGACCGTCCCGCGACTTGTAGTGAGCGGATCAGAAGGAGCGGCTACTTGATAGTTAGAAGAGTCATCTCATCGCCGTTCCCCGCCCTACTGAACCAGGTTTAATTTATATTTGCTTGCTTTCTCTTCAAGAATAAGTCTTTTTTGTTGTTAATTGTTCGTCTCTCGCTTTGAACTCTTTAAATATGGCTTGCAATTAATTATCACGAAATAAAATAAACTCGAGTTTGGAAAGGAAACATTTTAAATCGTTATTTACATTTTTTAATTGTTATCTACTTAAGAGTTTAAGAATTGTTATTGTTTGTTTCCTTAATAGCTTAATTAAGTTAAATAGTTTATATAAATTGATTTGTTCAGAGTTTATTTTTATTATTGTTTTTCTTTCATAGTTTAATCGTTGATAGAGCTTTGTTTGAAAAGTTTATTTAATTATATAAATTGCATGCATGATTGAATTTAATTATTATTTATTTATTTGTTGATTTATTAGGACTTAATTTATGAACTGCATGTATTAGTTAATTAATTGATTATTTATTTAAATTGTTGATTTATTAGGACTTAATCGATAAACTGCATGCATTATTTAATTTATTTATTAATTATTTATATTGTTGATTTAATTTAGAGATTTATTGGCTTGCTTAAATTGAAATAGAACTTTATATTAATAAAATTTTGTAAAATCTTCTTGATAAAGTGTATTAAAAGGCTCATAAGAATCTTGTGTATCAGTTCTGCCACCCTTCTGATAGATCGACTGTTGAATCCGGCAAATCAAAAAACTTATACGTTCCAAAAGAACAGGAACCGTTCTACGAACTTCCTGAAGGGAACATAGTATTTAAAAATTGTATAAAAATTGTAATCCACTTGTCTTCTCGTCCTACTGTCATCTCGTCCTAAAAGGGCGTAGCCTGTTAGGACGAAATTACTTTCGAACGATATGACAGTTTATAGTTTTTCTATTTCCATTAAGTTTAGGACGAGATGACAGTAGGACGAGAATACTTTCGGATGAGATTACAGTTAATTTAATTTTTACTTCATTTATATTAACTATTTTACAGATATTTTTAGGACGAGGTGACAGTAGGACGAGTATACTTTCCGACGAGATGATTTCTACTTCAATAAAGTATAGTATTTAAAAAATTGTATAAAAATTGAAATCCATTTGTCTGAATGTCTTCTCGTCCTAAAAAGGGAGTAGCCTGTTAGGACGAGATTACTTTCGAACGATATGACAGTTTATAGTTTTCAATTTCCATTAAGTTTAGGACGAGATGACAGTAGGACGAGAATACTTTCGGATGAGATTACATTTAATTTAATTTTTACTTTTATATTAACTATTTTACAGATATTTTTAGGACGAGGTGACAGTAGGACGAGTATACTTTCCGACGAGATGATTTCTACTTCAATAAAGTATAGTATTTAAAAAATCGTATAAAAATTGAAATCCACTAACTTGTCCGAATGTCTTCTCGTCCTACTGTCATCTCGTCCTAAAAAGGGGCGTAGCCTGTTAGGACGAGATTACTTTCGAACGATATGAGTTTATAGTTTTTCTATTTCCATTAAGTTTAGGACGAGATGACAGTAGGACGAGAATACTTTCGGATGTAGGCACTCCAAATTCAATATAAAAACGAAAGAATGGTCAAAAATAAGCTTTTTAGAAGAAGAAGGGTAGGAAGTTGGAATCTGGGTTTTAAAGGTGGGATAAAAAAAAAGTTTGTTTATTTAATAATAAGCTCATAGAGGGTCGGAAAAAGGCTTTTACCTAGAAACCTTCTTAATTTATCCAACTACGAGGGACCCCAGTGGATTCTCACACCGCAATTTCCGCATCCCTTTTCGCCACATGCAATTCTCCCACCCCTTAATTAAACGGTGTTCTTCTTACGGTCAGGCATAAAGGTCGAAACATATGAAAGAACCCTAGGGCTTATTAACTTCCAAGTTTCCCTACCGTTTCTCCGTGTTAATTATTTTTTACTGAGCCATTCCGTATCGGGTACGAATTTCGGCCCCCCGCAAAATCGTGTTTTCAACGGGTAAACAGTTTTTCGAGAGGGATCAGAAAACAAAAGGGGTTGCGGTCAAGACCCTTAAACTTCCCAGATCCGTGTCTCGATATTACTTGAGCCAATTAGACTTAAAACAGACCGATAGAGGGTTCTTAACGAGAGGAACAGTAGAAAAAGTTATCCCCAACTACATTCCCTACAAAACTTCATAAATTAACACAAAATGTTTTAGCATCAAAACAGCATCGGAATTTTACTGACTTTCAGGCTATACAGGGTGTCCGGAACACATGGCAAGCGTCTGGGAGAGCGTTAAAAAGTGGTTTTACGAAAAAAGTTAAATGTAAACCCCCCTTAATTTAAATCAAAGAATTTGATGGTGTAGTTTAAAATCCGCCTGGATATACAGGGTGTCCCAGACACAACCTAACTTCGTTATTTCAAATAAGAACCCCTATTTTTTATTTCAGATTCGTAATCTACGCAAAATTTCAAGTAGATTTGAGTACTCATATGACGATTTTGAACAAATTTTAAAAAATGTCAAAATTTAGCGTTTTTTGCGCTAAAATCCGTTAAAATTGACCTAGAAGACTCGTTTTTTTTAATTCCACTTATTTTTCCCGAAGAATCCAACTGTCTCAAATTTGAGCATCTTCGCATTCTGCATCACGAGATTTCGTCGCTAATGGCCTTTTTTCAAGTTAGAACCCAAATTTTTAGTTCAGAAATGAAAATTAGCACTTGTTGAAAGGAATTTTTCTTTCGGACAACAAATTTTGAAAGAGCTACAGCGTCTTTTGTGTTTATGCATCAAAAATTAAAATTCCGTCAACAAATCGCTAATTTCCATTTTGAAGTATGGAATTTGGAGTTAAACTTGAAAAAAGGCCATTAGCGACGAAATCTCGTGATGCAGAATGCGAAGATGCTCAAATTTGAGACAGTTGGATTCTTCGGGAAAAATAAGTGGAATTAAAAAAAAAACGAGTCTCCTAGGTCAATTTTAACGGATTTTAGAGCAAAAAACGCTAAAATTTGACATTTTTTAAAAGTTGTCCAAAATCGTCATATGAGTACTCAAATCTACTTGAAATTTTGCGTAGATTACGAATCTGAAATAAAAAATAGGGGTTCTCATTTGAAATAACGAAGTTAGGTTGTGTCTGGGACACCCTGTATATCCAGGCGGATTTTAAACTACACCATCAAATTCTTTGATTTAAATTAAGGGGGGTTTACATTTAACTTTTTTCGTAAAACCACTTTTTAACGCTCTCCCAGACGCTTGCCATGTGTTTCCGGACACCCTGTATAGAGAGGCGTAAGTTTTGCCATTTGAAGGGCGAGATGAAGACTGGGAAAATTATCTAATTTTTTGTATTGAGATGCTTTTGTTCAAAAAATTTGCATGAATAATATTTCGATCGGTAATCAATTTGTCCTTTTCTAAGGACAAAAGGAAGTTGACATCTGCCCTGGTAAATAGCGACTTGTATTGTGGCCTCCTTCACAATGTGTCCTCACCAGAAAGATTGATGGGTACTTTTTTACGGTCATTGTTGTCCCTAACACCTGCCTTCGTTTCTTCTTCCCACACCGTTTTTTTCCCTCTCGTGAGTTCAGGTAGCCCATGAGGTTTCCCTACTTATTTATGTGTTTACATCCGTTTTTGTTGGTCTCCCTCGTATTCATCGCTTTCTTTATTTCTAATCCGACCTTTTTTTATATATTACGGGCTCTTAAAGATGGTTCAGAATTTTTTAGAGGTCCCCAACCCAAAAAAAGAACCCTAAAAAATATTCTACATCGTAAAAAATCAGACATTTATCAAATTTGAAATATGTGTATATAAAATAATAATTACAGCAATATAATTTTATTGTTCAAAACTCACATAACGACGAAACTATTTCGATAAATCTAAGCAACCCTAAAATGAAACAACCGCTCTTAAAATATCTCTCCCTCCCTCTTTATGTACATCTCGAAATACACCGCCTGTTGGGGTTGAAACGAATATATTAGACCAATAACCTCCCTTTCTGTCATTGCTGTTGTTTAAGAAAGGCAATTAATTTCGGTTTTAGGTTTCAAAATGGGAGGGGAAATATTACCGCAATTATGGGATAGACACTTAGCGGAAAAAAACGATTAAGGGCCCGTTATACCACTTTATATGGAGGCGTTTTTCTTTTAAGTTTTTGCTCCAATTTTACGAGAAAACCGTTATTTTAAATTTTTTTCCTTTTGATTGGCTTTAGAATATAGTTACTTTCCTATGTACTAAATTTTTTTTCTTTTCAAAATCATAAAAATGTAGATAATCAAAAAAACGTCATTTTTTAGTCATAATTTGTTGATTATAGTAAGAAAAATTCGATAAACGTTTTAATTTTATTTATCTCGCAATCAAAGCTCTTCTGAAAGCTCCATTTACAGTGAAAATTAAAATTTAAAAAATAATTATAATATGAAGTTTTTTTGACCACCCTGGGGACCAGAAGTTCCCCCTTTTTTACGGACGTATTTAGCCAACCTACTTTATAATAAAATTAATTAATTTTTTATGAATATGTAAATTTTTTAGGTAACGCGAGGCAGGGAGTAAAAGACGTTAGGGGAGAAATGTTGAAGGGGTGCAGAAAATTCGTGCACCTGCTTTAGGAAACATCTCAACGTCACCTTAGGGACCCGTAACTGTCATAGACTTTCTCACGGGATGATGATGTATACAGTGTGGCAACTTCTGTCTTACAATCCCCCCTTTGAAAAATAAAAAAAACAAGGGACAAAAAATATAAAAATTTTTATGCCTTTGAATTATCTAGGAAAAATTTTTTTATTCTATAAATTTATTTATACATATCGCGAGAAAAAAGAAAAAAACGTGAATGAGATAAAAAAAGCAACATTTTTAATTAACGAGACGCTAATCTTACCCTTCTTTCGTTTGATGTCTGGGCACTCGTTAAAAGTATTGCTGGAAAGAACCCCCAATTTAATTAAATACCCGGTCGAAAATGTCAAAAAATAGAAAAGTTCATAAAAAACGGAGGAATTTTTGCACAAAATAATTATATAAGTGATATTAAAAATGAGAGACAAAAAATGTCCTTTGTCACCTTTAAAGGTTGTAGTAGAAATTAAATGAGCCGCAATGACCTTTTTCTATGAGCGTTGACTATGGAGAAAAATAAATCTTTTTTAAATAGTAACAATATTCCATTTTCATTGTCGGATTCAGATGGCAGAAGGCCCAGCAAAGAAAACATTCTTCTTAAGAGAATTTTGGTCAACTCTTTACTGGTAAGGGTGTTTTTTTTAGTTTTTTTTGGCTCAAAAACCTGATTTTACCAGAAAACCTAAATTTTTGGGCCAAGAACCAGGTTTTCTCATTTCTTGAGCCTGTAAACTCCTTTGAAACCGGATATTTGGACTTTTTTTCTCAATTTTTTGACCTAGAAAACCTATTACTAGAACCACATCAACTTTTGAGCCATCAAACCAAATTTTTTGCTATTAAAAGTTACAGAGGGAGAAAGAATGAAAAAAACGGATATTTCACGACCGGTTTCGGCGTAATACGCCTCATGAGGTGAACTATTTCCTTATTTTTCATTCTCCTACACTTTTTACTTGACTTTCATTAGACGGTATTATGGACACTGCGGGAAGGTGGATAAACTATGTTTATACGGCCCCCCTCGGGCCCCACTACCTCCTAATTGTCACTACACCACCTCTTTTTACCTATAAGGAATTCGAAGTATTTTTTTTACTATAGGGTTTTGGTTCATGCGTAATCGCGCAAATAGGGAACGTTTTATGGATGCTATTAAAAGTTACAGAGGGAGAAGAATGAAAAAAAACGGATATTTCACAAATTTTCTTATTTTTAGGACCTAAAATTTAGTCCTAATTTTTTGAGATTCTCTTGACTAATTTTTAAAGTATCGCAAAAAAAATTGTAGTGGGGGTTGCGGTTTCTCTAATTAGAATTTTGGTCAACTTTTTACCGGAAAGGGTGTTTTTCTAGTTTTTGGCTCAAAAACCTCCATTTTACCAGAAAAACCTAAATTTTTGGGCCAAGAAACCAGGTTTTCATTTCTTTAGCTGAAACTCCTTTAAAACCGGATATTTGGACTTTTTTTTCTCAATTTTTGACCTAGAAAACCTATACTTGAACAACATCAATTTTTGGGCCATCAAACCACATTTTAAAGAAATTTTCTTATTTTTAGGACCTAAAATTTAGTCCTAATTTTTTGTGATTTTCTTGACTAATTTTTAAGGTATCGCAAAAAATTTTTAGTGGGGGTTTGCGGTTTCTCTTATTAGAATTTCGGTCAACTTTTTACGGAAAGGGTGTTTTTCTAGTTTTTTGGCTCAAAAACTCCATTTTACCAGAAAAAACCTAAATTTTTGGGCCAAGAAACCAGGTTTCTCATTTCTTGAGCCTGAAAACTTATTTAAAACCGGATATTTGGACTTTTTTCTCTCAATTTTTTGACCTAGAAAACCTATTACTAGAAGCAATCAAACCACATTTTAAAGGAATTTTCTTTTTAGGACCTAAAATTAAGTCCTAATTTTTTGAGATTATCTTGACTAATTTTTAGGTATTGCAAAAAATTTTTAGTGGGTGTTGCTGTTTCTAATTTTGATTTTAATTAGGTTTCCTATTTCGACGATTTCAAAATGGTCGAATAAAATCACTACTCCTCGGCCCAACTAAAACCAATTTGTGGCGTTAATTTAACTCCCATCGGCCATCACAAAACGTGTTCAATCAGCAGGGAACCAATTCAATCTTCGACTTTGCATTTACCCCAGATTTCGAAAACGAAAAATTCAAATCCCGCACTAATTTACATGAGAAAAGTTTAATGATGGAGACAAAAAACGGTATTGAATGAGGTGCGATGTTGACCAATGCTTTGTGTGATTATGTTTTGAAATAAAGGGAAACAATAAGTTTTCAATAAAGCTTGGTTGTTCATATTAAAATGAATTTATTAAAACGATTTTAAAGGGAGGATTAAAACTTAATAGAAGCTGTTCGAAATAAATCAAAAATGTATTGAAATGGTTCGATGCCTTCAGCGATTGGTGTCCATTCACTATTACTTACTCGTTAACGATTTTAATAACCAATTTTAGTTGAATGATCTCGCATGTGTCGTTAACGAGGTAGCGGCTATTAATTATCGAGGAGGGGGGGTTTTGTTTAGTAAAGGGACGGCGGGTGGGGGTGCGGGTCGTAGAGGGAGGGGACGCAGTCTCAGTCGTCTCCTCTCTTATTAGAGTAGAGCTCGTGAATAGACGGTATTCAGTCTCGGTCGAG
>JACGAQ010001701.1:0-53469 GCA_014119065.1 Orius insidiosus | reverse complement strand
CTTTACCCCACCCTTGATAAGAGAATAACTGTTTTTCACCCTTCGGAGTAATTTATTTTGATCCGCTTGAGTGAATTTTCAGCATCTTAAGCATTTCGGATCGTTTTCAAATTGTTTTTGGATTCAACAAAGAAAAGGCAAGTAGAATCTGTTATTATTTTAAAATATTAGTTTTTTATGATAGTTTTAAATAATAATTAGTTGAATTCCCGACGGGGCACGTTGATACAAAATATCGTGGGGCAGGTTGATACGGTCACCATGCTGTATCAACCGCATGGTGAACCGGATCCGGTGTCAAAAAAGAAAAATAAGTGTCAAAAAGATTCAAAAAAGCGGACAGTGAATCAGAAGATGAAGATTCTCTCTGCCTGTTTGCCTAAGGCCTTTTCAAAATCAAAACCTGGGCAACAATGGATACAATGTTTAGAATGTAAAAAATGGGCTCACGTCGAATGCGGAAACGACGATCCGATGTATACTTGCAAAAATTGTGAGTCGGATATCGAATTACATTTAGATAGTGATTGAAAAGTACGTTTTTTAAAAATAAACTATTTAAAAATTACTTTTAGTTTTTGTATCATCCTACCCCAGCCATGTATCATCTCGCCCCGCATACGGGGCATTTTGATACAAATTGAAAATTTTTTTTAAACTGAAAAATAATCTTAAAAGCAAAATTTTTTTAAGTGATAAATTTTTGGGTGGTATATGAACGTTACTTAATGTTAATAAATTTTTTCGAAATTTTTTTTACCATAAGGAAAATTTTTAAAATTCAAAAACTCAAAAGTGTATCGTTTAGCCCCGGTCTCCCCTACCTACTGGGCAAAAAACTAAATGTCGTATTCTCTTATACATAAAACTTTTTCATTCTGCGATTAGATCAAAGTTTCCTTCACTTCCTCTTTACTGCAGAATTTTTTAAGTTTTTACAACGTTAAAACAACGTTGGATCTAATCTCAGTTATGATGAATAGCGTATAATAAAATTCTGAATAAAACGAATTTTATCTCAAAGTAAAAATAAATGTGTTAAAAGGATGCCCTACCGTTTTTAGGTGTTAAAATGATTCAACCTTTCATAGGGAGTTTTCGTAAAGCAAGACTAGCTTGGAGGTTGTGGTTTCCATGATAGGATTATAAGGGTCCTTGCGTAAGCTTCAGAGCTTTTTCTTTGATCTAGAAAACAAAAAATTATAATAAAGCAGGGTGGCTCTTTCAAGTTTCCCTTTTTTTTCCCCTTAGAGGCATTATTTTAATGACTATCAGTACGTATTTTCCTGGTAAAAAGAACGATTTTAGCATCAAGTAGATTAAATGAACATCTACTATTTTTCACTCGAAGCAATATAATCAGAACTCTTGAATTCTCTGAAGTAGTTGCTGTTCGATAAGTCGATTTGAAATTTATTTATTGTAAGCCCTTCACCTCCTTCCGAACCATATTTATTTTTACTTGATAGTAAAAATAAAATTTTGCAAAACAGTCTAAAAAATAATTAACAAAGGGGATAAATAAACTTGAAAAAGGCAATAACAATTATGACTATATTTATTTTTTGAAAACCGAGCTAAAAAATTATAATCGTGTTGGGAGGTAGATCTTGATCCTCGACGTTTAAAAAGAGGCCAACTCTTAATTTATAATAAATAAAATTAAAAGTGGGAGTTTTTCCTCGAGGGTTGGTATGAAATATTTTCGGCATTTTTCCAACAAAGGGAGTCGGAAGAAGAAGAGTGTGGGCTGTGAGAGGTAAAGTTTAGTATACTCTGTTCCCTCCACTCTAAACAACTTTCGACTACACGCAACCATTTTTTTTTTCAACTTTACAGGGGATACTTTTTCCTCCAACTATTTAAATTTATTACAGAAGCAGGAACAACATTAAATAAAACAAAGCAAACAATTACTCTACGATAAAAATTATAGAAACAGAGTTAATTAAAATTTTATTCAATTAAATTTTATTCGTTACATCAGTACGTATGATGTTGTACCACGTCTGACTCAACCCCGACTGGCCTCCGAGGGCATTAAATGGAAAGAAACAAGATTTTATCAAGTTTATTTAATAATTTCCTTTTCAGAGTGATAAGAATTTTTAAAAAACTCTTCTTTCATAATAGATATAATAAACTCCAAGATATTAAACTTTATGACCTATTAAATGTTGTAAATGTGTATAGTAGCTTCATTTAAAGAGTACCAATTAACTTCAAACTAAATATTTCTCATCGAAATTAATGAGAGCTACAATTTTTGTTGCGAAAACCGGCTTGTTTGCTTGGTGCTTACATAAAATATTATGCTTGCCAATTTTTCTTCAACCCATCCTATTAACTGGTCCAATCTGTAGAGTCGGACACTAAATAATGACGATTAAATCAAAAAGAGTTATAAAAATAAGTTATGAAATCAATAAGATGTTTATAAAAACATACTAAATTTTTGTCATAATAGATAATGTTCAACCATTTTATTTTCGTAAATGTACAAAACTATATAAAAATGCATCAGAGGAAAAGAAAAAGAAAAAAAGGAAGATTTCACGGCCGGTTCATCAGGAAAGCTGTTTTCCTTTTAACACTCTCTCAAATTTTTCTGTGAATTTTTTTTCGGAAATAATTGATGTAGGTACTCCAGGAAATGCTTTCTATATTAAAGCGATAGGTGAAAACTCGGCTATAATTATATGTGCCATCATTGCACTTTTTTTTTTTTTTTTTTTAATATGAGCAATAAACTTCTGAATAAAATAGTTGTGCGTAGATTACAGGAACCGTTAGATTAAAGGCAACCTTAGATTACGGGCATTACTTACAGATTTAATAAAGCTGTATGGCCGTAAGTCTTTTGTATGGAGGTGAAAAGTAAAAAATGACCGAGGGCCTCGTTCAACGGAATTGCTCTTTTTAGCCGCGACCACGGCGATTGATTTTCTTCTTTTAATTATTTTGAAAAATTTCGTGTATAATATTATATAAAACGACGGATTTATTGATTTACTAAATGGAAAATATTATGTTTGAAAAAGTAAGAAGTCTCTGACTTACAGGAAACAGGTCACAATAATTTTTAACTTCCTCAAAGAAGTTATTGTGATACCCTCCGCGTCGGGATTTTGGGGAAGGGTCTTCCAGACCCCGAAGGGTCAATTCGAATATAGATCTTTACCGATCTCAACTTTGTATGTGGTGCCAGCCGGCCGTCCGACCCAGCATTTTTTTCCAGAACACAATACTGCCACAGTTTCATCCGATTTTCACCAAATTTTCACACAAATTGCTTTAGCCGATGGGGAAGAAACTAACGAGGGCGATAGCCGGTGGGGAATTTGAATTTCGAAAAAATGGCGGAGATATGTCTGTTTCAAGTTTAAAAAAAAAAATCTTTTTTTAGTAGGGAGAAATTTCATTCTTCTACCCATTATTTATTTATAATACTTGAAAATATCAAACGAAGTAAATTAAATGATCAAGCAGCAAAGTTATAAAATCAAAATTAAATAACAAGTATAATAAATTAAAAAAGACGATAATCCGTCTAAAATGTCGATACCTATTAATTTTATCATTTCTTGCACTCTATATGATTAAACGGTTTACAGAGCGACGTATTCGATAAATCGGTGACATCAAATAGATGATTAAGTTAGTGTCCAGTAATTGATTGAGTTATGTTGATTAGCGAAGGACATGTGTTAGTCGTTACGACGCTTCAGGCTTTCTTTTCTTTAAAAAAAAGTTGATTACAGTTATGTGTGTTTAAGCGCTGTTGGCCGTAAACACTGTTTTTTATCTCTATTTAGATATTTTGTTATGTAAATTTTTTGTTCAAACTTGTATTTGTATATGAGATATCTAGCTAGTACATTATTTTGCTTCGAAATATATATATTTTATAAGCTTCACATCCTGACGTTTAAAAACAAAATACACTCTTGATCATTTTAATTTTAATTTTTTACCCTTGTTGGTGATTTAAATCGGAGAACGCCTTTCCGGACGTTGTCCTCCGCCCTGGTCGAGCGATAGCGATACCCTTTGTGGTTCCGGATAACCATCCCAGGCATTTAATATTAAAGGGTTGTATGTAGAATATCAAAGTTTTTTTTTATTCCTATAAGGTACCTAGCTATAGGTTTTTTTTTTGTTTATAACATTTTCTACGTAGTGTCGCGGTATTTATTTATTCCCTACTTACAGGATTAAATAGCACTTGACGTGTATAATACAAATTATAAAAATGTTAAGAACAGTAAAAAAGAAAAAAAAGATAAACAAGAAAAAGGAGGAAACAATATTAAAGACTAGCAGAGTCACTTTGACTTAATTATAAATGTACATGCAAAACAAATTAAAAACTACGTAAAATTAACAATTTAAAAATAAAATAACTCCTTAAAAAATCTCCCCTCCCACTTCATAATTATTAACTTAAGAAATTATTTTATCGCTTTTATTTCTAAAAACCCTTCTTTGAGTTACATACCTTAACCAATTAAAAACCTACTCTTTACGCAAAATTTTGAAAAAAAACCCAGCGTGATACGTTCACTATGAATGCAATAATAACACAGCCATTTTCTAAACTAATCCCTTCTTATCCTCGTCGAGGACGTAACGGATATTGAGCTAAACTCTGGGCTTTTACTATTGATGATGGTTGAATAATACCTACCCTATTTTTTTTTAATATTATAAAATAAATAATCGAACCTAAATAATTTAAATATTTTTCAGCGACAGTCAGACTAGTTCAAAGACAGGAAAATCAGTAGTAAATTGAATTTACCTGAATTTTTTTTTCTTCTGCTTTTAAAATTTTTTATTTATCAGACATGAAAAAGAGAAAGAGTACCTGCCGTGTTGCTGGCACTTTTCGAAACACTTCACTGCCTGTATTTCTGTACGGTCTATGTAATTCCCAGCATGCCAAGTCAAAAGTACTAGTCTGGAGCTGGCCCCGACGGGAACTTCCTTAAAGAGAAGTATCTATAGGAGGGGGAATATATGGGAGGAGAAGTATACGGAGTGGGAAGTATGTGGGAGGGGAAGTATAACGGAGGGGGAAGTATAACGGAGTAGGAAGTATATATGGGAGGGGAAGTATAACGGAGGGGGAATTATAACGAACGGGGAAGTATAACGGAGGGGAAAGTATAAGGAAGGGGAAGTATAACAGAGGGGAAGTATAATGGAGGGGGAAGTATAAGGGAACGAAAGTATAAAGGAAGGGGATGTAGTAGGGAGGGAAAGTATAAAGGAGAATTTTTTTTTTGAAAAATGTTCTAAGTTTTTTTTGTCCGAAAAAAATTTTTTTTTTTTTCAAAAAATTTTCAAAGTTTTTTTTCGAAAATTTTTCCGGGTTTTCCTTTTTTTTTCGAAAAATTTTTTAAGTTCTTTTTTTCGAAAAATTTCTAAGTTTTTTTTTGTAAAAAAAAAATTTTTTTTTTTTTCGAAAAATTTTCCGGGTTTTTTTTCTTCTTTTTCTTTTTTTCTTTTTTCTTTTTTATTTTTTTTGAAAAATTTTTAAGTGTCGAGGTAGAAATAATGGGCTCTTTGGCCTAGGGATGTGCCTCTCGTAAAGGGTAGAAGTACGAAATTTCTCCCTACTAATAAAAATAGTAATTAAAAAGTGGCAATTTTTTTGCACCAAAATTCTTAAAAAATATAAGGAGTAATTGGTGAAATTTGGTGAAAATCGGATTAACGGTTCGGCCGCAGCGAATTTTTAAAATTTCAAACAGACATATCTCCGCCATTTTTTCGAAATTCAGAAATCCCCTCGTTACATTCTTCTTCACCGGCTAAAGAAATTTGTGTAAAAATTTGGTGAAAATCGGATGAAAACTGTGGCCGTAAAGTGTTCCGGAAAAAAATGCTACGGACGGCCGGCCGGCCGGCACCACAGACAAAGTTGAGATCGGTAAGATCAATATTCGATTTGACCCTCCGGGGTCTGGAAGACCCTTCCCCAAAAACCCGACGTCGAGGGTATCGCAATAACTTCTTTAAGGAAGTTAAAAAAAAAAAAAAAAAAAAAAAAAAAAAAAAAAAAAAAAAAAAAAAAAAAAAAAAAAAAAAAAAAAAGTTTCGAGTTTTCTTGAAAAATATTCAAAAATATATCTATTAATGAAGAGATGTATTTACCCGTTTTTTCGTTTTCCCCTAAGCGGCTAGGACCGGTATAATTATTCCTTAGGTATCATTCATTGTTCGTTGTTCAAGCGTACTCGGATTTTTATTTCGTTGAATTGAAAAGAATATTATGATACATATGATATGAATACAATATATTGCAATGTAGCTATCCCTTATTGAATTACACTTTTTTTATTGCATCAGCAATCGTGCCTATTAATCGGAAAAAAAAAATTTTGTTTGGTTTGATATAAAATAAATTATTATTCAGAGGGGTCCCAAGGTCAAATAGGTTTAAATTCATCATCGCCAACGAATCGTTCGAATCTGTTTTGCTGGATACTACGAATGATTTTCCTGACTGGTTGATCTTTATTGGTGGAGACTGGAATAGCCGAGTAGGCCAGCTCAACCAAGGAGATGAAGACTTCTTTTCAGAAAGCTGCTTAACGCACACCAGGAAGTCTTCGGATGTTAAATGTGAAGAGGAGGGAAAAGTCTTAGTTAATCTAATGGAAAGTCAAGGTTTCTTTTTAATTAATGGTCGATCTGAGGGAGACTCCCTGGTCAGTTTACATTCGTTGGTTCCCAAGGGTGTAGTATCGTCGACTTGATCTGGGCCAACGTTCACAGCATTTCATGCATTGAAAATTTTTCGATAAGGGAGATTCACCTTTCTGACCACAATGTATGCTCCTTAACCCTCATCCCCCATCTAGATAACCCCCATGAAGACACCCAAGACGACTTACCAATCGCCCACTCCAGTTCAAAAAACTCATTGGAACCCAGCCCATAAACTTCAATTCTCAGCTGAACTTAGTAAAATTAATAATCAAACCGTCGGATCGGAGCCCTCCGTGATGTACACTTTTCTGGTAGACTCCATAACGTCACAAGCGGACGCTTTGAATATGAGAAAAGACATCAAGGTGGGTAAGTCAATAAAAGGTCACCAATGGTTTGATGGGGAGTGCCGGTCCTTAAGGTTCGAGGTTAGGAAAGCATATAGAGTTTGTAAAAGAAAGCACTTTGAAGATTGTTCAGTTATCTCGTATATCGACTGCAAAAAACGTTACAAAGCTGCGCTGATGGAAAAAAAAGCTTCTTTCCAAAGCAAATCACTGATAAACTAGCGGATGTTAGAGATGGTAAAAAATTCTGGAGTACAGTGAAGAGCTTGAGAAAAACGAAAAACGATTTTAAAGTTTTTACCTCTGCAGAGCTCAAGTCGCACTTCGAAAAGCTTTTCCCTGTTACGATGAACATAGAAAAACATAGTTTCCACGGATGTTTCGACCCCAGCCTTGACTCCCCTTTCGAACTTAATGACCTAAACATTGCCTTGTCGACTTGTAGCAACGGGAAAGCAGCAGGTGCTGACGGTCTAACTTATGAATTCCTTAAGGCTCTGCCCTTGAACTGGAAGTTATTTGTTCTTGACCTTTTTAATAAAATCATGGAAATTGAACAACTTCCCTCAAAATGGGGGGAAATTAATTTTTTTCTCCTTCACAAGAAAGGCTCGAAAAGCGTGCTCGACAACTATAGGGGTATATCGATTATCAATGCCATAGCTAAACTTTTCTCTCAGCTTCTGTATTCTCGAATTGTCAATTTCTGCGAATCACAATCCGCACTACCGGAGAATCAAAATGGCTTCCGAAGAGGAAGGAGTACCTTGGATCATATATTTACTCTTTCAAATGTCATCAGTTTAGGAACACGTTTACAAAATCGCAAAGTTTATTCCGCTTTTATAGATTTCTCTAAGGCCTTCGACACCGTCGACCACGCAATCCTGTTCCAAAAGTTATTTCGCATAGGGATTTCTCCAAAAGTTATTCGAATTTTGAGAAATATATACGGCCAAGCAAAAATTCAGATCAACGCACAGGATGGCAAAGTAGAATTTAACCTTTCGAGGGGAATTTTACAGGGTGATGTTCTCTCACCTATCCTTTTCGCATTGTTTGTCGCTGATTTCGAGAAGTTTCTACGCGACAAGGGTCTTAGAGGAGTCGACATTGACAGTAATGTAGATATAATTTGTCTTTTTTTCGCTGACGATTTAACACTCCTTGCCTATTCGCCTATCGACCTCCAAAAAAACTGGACGCTTTGCAACTCTACTGTGAAGAGAATAAATTGCAGGTAAATATAGGGAAATCGAAAATTGTGGTATTTCGAAGGAAGGGTCGTCTCTCTAAATCGTTAAAATTTTTTTTCAATGGTCAGCCTCTAGAAATTTTAAAAAATTACTGCTATCTTGGTGTAACATTTTCAAGTTCCGGCCTGTTTAGGGATCATCTTGCGGTATCCCTTAAAAAAGGTTCAGCATCTTCCGCCACCCTTCTGCCGATATGTCTTTACAACCAAAATAGGAACAAACAAACATGGTCTACGCTTTTCAATTCGGTTTCTTCTGCTACCGCCTTATATGCTGCCGGAATTTGGGGCTTAAACTACGTCGATGAGCTTGAAAAAATTCAAATTCAGTTTTATAAATCGATCTTATTTTTAGCAAGAAACTCACCGAACCATTATGTTAGAAGAGAGCTGGGGCTATCCCCACTTGCACTCACGGTCTTTAGCGCCGCTTTTAACTACTGGTGCCACATTCTCGATTTGGGCCCAGACAGATTTCCCAGGCGTGTTTACGATGTGCAATTCAAACTTTGTGATAGGGAGGACAAACGATATAATTGGGTTAGAGGTATAAAGGACATAATTTTGGAAAACGGTTTCGACTATGTTTGGAATAAACAAAACCCGGAAGTGGCTCGAAATTATAAAGAGAATATTTTAAGGAAAATTCGGCTCAATTACTGGCAAATCGACTCTTTTAAAATCAATAATTCAACGTTTAACGAACATTTCAAATTCTGTTGCACAAAATTTCCTCTTCAATCCAATTTCATAACTTCAGATCTTCCTCTACATCTAAAACGTTTAATTTGCCAACTCCGTACCGTTAGTTCTAAAATTTGCACTTTGCGTATTGCCCACTTAAAATTCAGTTTCAACGCAGAAGAACGCTGCAGCCTCTGCGGCCATGAGCAAGGGGGTGGTGTTTATCATTTCCTTCGTGAATGCCGGTCACTTTCATCCCAACGCCAAAATTCCTGGCCGCTCCAATTCTTCCTGAGTCCTCTCTTATATTTATTCTATCCAACCCCGTCGATGACTGGCCAAGAAATATTAGTTTTTTTATCTCAGAAGCTCTGAGAATTCTCGTTAAAAATAATACTGAAGGATCTCGTTGAATTTTTGTTGGTTTTTATTTAAATTTTTTGTCTCTCTTTCTCGATTCACCTCTTTTGTGACGATTTTATGTAACTCTTTTATGACGAGATAGTTTTCTATTTTAATTATTGTAACAAGCTGTAAGCTATTACAAATAAATCTAATCTAATCTAATCTAATATAAAATAAATTGTTCTTTAAAAATATCTTGTAAAATTCGCACAAAAAATGAGAATTAATAAATCATTGATTACACTAATCCGATGGTTAGTATACAAAATAAGCGGAATGGGTTTCACCGTTCTTATCGCGGACTCATAACCATTGATTGCGGTTACAATTAAAGCTCTTATCTTCATTTATGTCAATGGTAAAGTTTGGTTACTCAATTATAAGGTGCAGGCATTCAAAATTTTGATTGTCTAGAGCAGCTATTTTGAAAAATCATAATCGAATAGCCTTGGGAGGAAGTGTCCAATTACTTCAGTATTTTTTTTTTTCAAGTCGAGGTCAATGAAATCCATACGTACGTACTGCGATTTCCTGCTTTCATAAGTTAATCGACAATTAGTGAAGCACTTCCAAACAGATTTGGTCATAATCGAATCATAGTAATTATGCCATCGTAATCTTAATAAATATGATAATCTTAATTATTACGGTTAAGATTATAATCATGATCATAATTAAGATTACGATTATGTATATGAGGCGCTCCGAATACGAAGGGCGAACTCGACAAAACGTAGTTTCGAGATAGTCGTATTTTAAAGTTTTCTGTTAAGGGCGAACTCGACAGAAAAGTCACTCTCTGGAATTTTCGTGGCGAGATTTTAGAATCATCATAGAATCATCATAGAATCATAGAGAAAAGGGTTTTTTAAAAATCACCAAATCTCGAAAAGAAAAAAAAAAAATTAAATAAAAAAGGTTGAGAGTAGAACTTTGCCGCATATCGGTTTTTACGTATTTTAAAGGGGAAAAAAGGGGAAACTCAATATAAAATTACATGGGTGTATTCTTCAAAAGGTCTAGAATCTGAAAATGAAAAAAAAAAAAAAAAAAAAAATTGTCCGATGTCGAGTTTGCCCTTCGTATTCGGAGCGCCTCATATCATTACGATTACGATATTCCAAAAAATGATTTTTCCCCTCAAAATATTTATTTTTCTAAAAAAAATCGTATTTTTTAAATGATTTTTGAAAAAATCTCAGAAATCAGGTTATTCTTATTACGATTATGCCTTACTCTACTTCCAACACAATATTGTAAGCTTAAATAATTATGATTTAAGACTTTCAGAGACATTTCAGAAAGTAGTATATGTATAATTATGGTTTTCGGAGTAATAAAGTTTTCAACATAATCGTCAAGTTTTCAGTTTAAGCTTCCAATAGTATACGGTCAATTTAGAATAATGAAGAAAAGGTTACCGAAGCCTAATGCCTCGGCCTATACCTAACTAATATGATATTAATGGCACCCGAGAAAATGTCACGGCGCCCCATTGTCCGAAGATGAACTATCGATAACTAGGTTCGAAACAAAACAAAGTACTGGTAGGTAATTAATTACCTGCTTTTATTTCGGATCCTTTGTTTGAACGGACTGTTACCTTCGTGAATTAGCATTGAATTCCACCATTTGTGATTGATTAGTTGCGCGCATCTTAAATGGATTACGTATCAGATAATTAAAATGAACCCTTAAAACTTAGCTTATCTTTGTTTATAATGTCTACTACTCAAATGTTATTTTTTGTGGATTGATTGGAAATTGGGAAGGAAATAGACAGTTGCTATCACTTTTGAAATCGGTTCACCATCTATTTGTTACGTGAGAGAAGAGAAGCTAACATGTTAGACCTTTGTTGCCACGAGTTGGAGGAGAACTTGGCAAATGTGTTTTCTAACTTCCCTCACTTTGTCTTCTACATTACATCGTGCGAACTTACTTCCACACATGTTAGGGTAATATCAATGACCTGACGCTGCAATCTGGTTGTATAATTAGTTATTTTCGGTGGAGTTGATGATATTAAAACTTGTTAAAAGGCTAATACACTTTTTGGGGGAGACACTCTCAAATCAGACTTAAGATTTTCGCTTCACTCATTTTAAAGTTTTGCCACTTGAAGTCTCCCCTTTGCTCAGCTCCTAACTGAATTATCCCATCACAAAACTAAACAATTCATTTACAAAAACGTAAAAGTATAATCGAATCAGTCATCAATGCTTTCACGACCGGTTTCGTCTTACTAAGCATCATCAGGTGAACTATTTTGAGAGAACAATGAACTGAAAATATGATGTTATTTAGCCGAAACTAGTCGTAAAATCTTTCCGTTTTAACTTCCTTAAAGAAGTTATTGCGATACCCTCGACGTTGGGTTTTGGGGAAGGGTCTTCCAGACCCCGGAGGGTAAAATCGAATATTGATCTTTACCGATCTCAACTTTGTCTGTGGTGCCGGCCGTCCGTAGCATTTTTTTCCGGAACACTTTACGGCCACAATTTTCATCCGATTTTCACCAAATTTTCACCAAAATTTCTTTAGCCGGTGAAGAAGAATGTAACGAGGGCGATTTTTGAATTTCGAAAAAATGGCGGAGATATGTCTGTTTGAAATTTTGAAAAATTCGCTGCGGCCGAACCGTTAATCCGATTTTCACCAAATTTTCACCAATTACTCCTTATATTTTTTAAGAATTTTTGAAGTAAAAAAATTGCGACTTTTTAATTGTTAATTTTTTTTATTAGGGAGAAATTCCGTACTTCTACCCTTTACGAGAGGCACATCCCTAGGCCAAAGAGCCCATTATTTCTACCTTGACACTTAAAAAATTTTTCGAAAAAAGAACTTAAAATTTTTCAAAAAAAAAAAAAAAAAAAAAAAAAAACCCGGAAAATTTTTCGAAAAAAAAAACCTGGAAAATTTTTGAAAAAACCAACTTGGAAAATTCTCCTTTATACTCCCCCCCCCTACTACATCCCCTTCCTTTATACTTTCGTTCCCTTATACTTCCCCCTCCATTATACTTTCCCCTCTGTTATACTTTCCCCTTCCTTATACTTCCCCTCCCATATATCCTACTCCGTTATACTTCCCCTCCCACATACTTCCCACTCCGTTATACTTCCCTCCCCATATACTTCCCACTAAGTTTTACGTCCCCTCCGTTATACTTCCCCCTCCTATATAGATACTTCTCTTTAAGGAAGTTTTCGTTGGAAGCTCTTCAAACCAGTACTTTTGTTTCTCTCATCCTCAGATGTATTTTTTTAATACAATTAATTTAATTGTTTAGAATAATAATTGTTAATTATTGTATAGATAATTAATAATTGTATAGAAACCTATATTAACCCTTATAATGCACTGTACAATTTATTTATTTATGTTTAGTCAATTAATTTTTTTATTTTAAGTTGGGTAGGGGTTTGCTTTGAAGTACGGAACGAGTTTCCAGATTTTATTTTTTATTTTTTAAGGCGTACCTATGCAATATTTTTTTAAATTTAATTATCTTAAGTGGTTTAATTCTAGAGACGTTCGTTTTGCTGAATTAACTCGACTTGAAGTTGCAACGAGATAGAGCAGCGAATGAGGGCGAGGGATAAAGAGAAAAGGAAACGAGGGAAAGAAGGTTCACAAAAACCGTGAAACCTTACCCAGGGCTCTTACCCTTTCGCCTTATAAAACCCCTAAACTTGCCCTAGGACTTCCCTGGTCCAAGCCTTGTAAATCTTGTTCACTCAAGTTTGAAGTTGTTTCCGCCTTCTTATATCAGAAAAACCGAACTCCAACTTGTGCTATCAAGAACACTAAAAAAGTAGTTGGATTTTTTGAATAGATCAGATACTTTTCACGAATAATATTTTTTTTAAATGTAGTTTCGTCTTGTTTTTCCATTACGAAATAATGGCCATGCAGTTATGAGCAACATGAGATATTAATTTAAGGAAATTATTATGCTTAACTCCTTTTTGCTCGGTTAGAAAAGTGTTCGATCTTGAGCTAAAAAACCGCCCTTGGAACCTCAGATCACGTAGAAGTCTCAGGGAATACCGAAATAAATATCACGGGAACTCCTATAGGTACGCCATGTGTTATGCATCAGGAAGAATCTCTCGAATTCATCCTCTCCTTATTCTTAGGCTCTTGGAATGTATTATATTCGAAACTTGGTGTCTGATATCTCTTTTTTATCGTTTTAATATATTTTCCATCATCTTCATAAAGTATTTGTCGAATTGTCCATTTTTTACTCATGAAATCCTTCTACGTATAGTAAAAATAAAAACATTTTTATCAACCAATAATAATTCTTAACTAAGTAGTTAATATAATGTAAAATTTCCTCCACAAAACTCATTTTCACAGAGGCGATTGAAAAGGCAAAGAGGGGATCTCGACCCCTTGTTGAAATCAAAGGATTAGACTGCTGAAAAGTGAAGAAATTTTGAAAATTACGTTTACGTGATTAACGTCATGGTTTTTGTCGTTTACCCTCGTTTGAAGTGCTTTCTCAAGCTTTGAAGATTGAAATGATCCAAAATGAATCTGTTCTCTACAGACTATTACGGTAAATATCTGGAAGACTTGTTGATGTATTTCTTTTAAAATGGGGTAAGAAGTCAATGTTTGGCAAATAGAAATAAGGGTTGTAGTAATGTATACAGGAGCTTTGTATGCATGCGGAGACGGTTGTGCATGAATCCACTTCACATATCACCCTACCAAATTGAAACAATGATAAAGATTTGTAGGGCACATGGTTCATCGAATATCCTTCAGTTTATTACTTAGAAACAAAAATAAACCTTTGGAAATCTATTAAGAAAGCTGGAAATTATCGACATATATCAATCCGGAGTTTGATTGTCTCATTCCGCCGACAGAGGGCACATCCAGCTGAGGAAAGAAGGAAATAATGGATCTCCGGCTTACAGCATTTTCAACGATGGTAGTAAAACTGGAAACCGTGTTGGCAGTAGGGCGATGATATATGAGGAAGGTATCGAAATTGGCAGAATAAAACATTGATTAGCTGCGTGGTGCTCGAGCAATCAAACCAAAACTGGAAATTTTCGCGCTGCAGAATGGTTGCTTGACGGAGAGATGATTATGCTTCATATATTATTATATTGTCGGAGGTCAAAAACCATCCACACAAACAAGTTCCCTGGTGTATCACCAAAATCGTAATTGCTCGAAGGGCTACGGGGGATGTTGATACGCTTGAGAGTATATGAGGCGCTCCGGTACGAAGGGCGAACTCGACAAAACGTAGTTTCGAGATATTCGCATTTTAAAGTTTTCTGTTAAGGGCGAACTCGACAGAAAAGTCACTCTCTGGAATTTTCGTGGCGAGATTTTAGATTTTATAGAATCATAGAGAAAGGGGTTTTAACTTTTCTAATATTTTTTACGATTATTAATTCACAAAATGTATAATATATTTTTATTTCGTGGCGGTGAGCTGTTCCAAGAGGAGTGGGGCTCCCGGAAAAGGAGTGGGGGTAGTGGACTAGGATACGAGTTCGCCCTTCGTACCCGCTCGCAGTTAGAGCTTTGCCGCAAATCGGTTTTTACGTATTTTAAAGGGGAAAGAAGGGCAAACTCAATATAAAAATTACATGGGTGTATTATTCAAAAGGTCTAGAATCTGAAAATGAAAAAAAAAATTGTCCGATGTCGAGTTCGCCCTTCGTACCCGGAGCGCCTCATATAGAGTGAGAAGGCCGGACAGAAAAGAAAAGGAAGCTGCGTTCTTTTCAGAAAGGTTCCTATGACGTATTTGATGAATATGGCACGGGATAAGTCAATAACGTCGTGGGGTATCATTGTTCAAATGCTAAAAAAGAGAATTATAAAAGGCAGTTTTTTCCCATCTTGGAAGAATACCGCATTTTAAATAGTTATATATCTGCACTACCTACATGAAACGCTTTTCAACCAAACCAATCCACGATTTGCCCCACTTCTAGACCACTTTAGGGTACGCAGAGGTTTGAAAACTGCTTGAAGGTTGAATTCGATCAAGGAAGGACACAGATGGTTTATTCATCAAAAACCGATTTTTGAAAAAATCGATTTACAACGTTTTTCCAGCGGGCTATTTAATTACTTAAGAAAGGGCCGCGAAAATAACAACCACAAGAACAGATTTCCCAGTTTCTCCTTGTCGCTCCTGCTGCAAGACAGACTGAACCGGATAGGACATAACCCCTTCCACCCTGGGCCCTCGTACGTCTTCCCTTAGGCGGGCGTAGGCTACCGACCTCTAGCTAATTATGGCTCCCGAGAAAGCGGTAGAAGCACTGATACTTGCTTAAATCTTGATTGTGGATTTCCTGTATTTCCTACAGAATCACGGATATTCCCGTATATTCTACATATTTGCCTAACTGATTTTTTGTTTTTTGAATGTCTGAAATCATTTAAACCATATAAGGTATTGAGGGAGCAGATTATAGAGTACAAATTAATCTGAATGGACCTTCTTCCTTATCAGCATCAGATAGGGAGATCAAACATTGGACTATAATGGGTCAAGCAAGTGAATACATGATCAATTGTTAATGGGATAGCCATCTGATGTCCCGAAGCTCTTCATTATAGCTCGAGTTAATGATAACTTGGGCAATTGACCTCAACCGACCAAACGGCCATTCACTTTAATTTCGATTCGATTCAATTAGTAGTCTACTTGTTGTTAATTGACATGTTATTGGAACTATAGTTGAGGAACGGCCTTTTCTTCCGTGTTTTACGTAGATTTCTTTCAGTATATACAATTTTTTTTTTAAATGAAAAGTTAGCTGGAATTTTTACCCTTGGTGTAACCTTATGTGGTGCTGAAGTTTAAGTAATTAATACTTTACACTTAATTTATCTCATTATTTAGGTATACATTTAAAGTTTTTGTTGTAAACCGTAAATTGAACTTTTCATACTTTAAATATCCCCATGTGGACCAGAATGCTTTCTATACCGTATATCAAACTCTTTGGCTTCACGTAATTTGCGTCCTCCCCGAGTCGACCATTACGGGAGTGTGTTTTCAGTTTGTTCTCGAAAGTTGTTTTGAATACAAAATATCGGCACCACGTGTGTAGGACGTTACCGACAATTTTTTTATACTTTTTCTCCTCATGTTCAATGTCATCAGAAATGTTTTAAAATATTTAATATTTCACTTTATTAATAGCGTTCATCTACTAAATTCCTGGAAGGGAACTGATACCTGAGAATTCGATTTAAAAATTTCTGTTGAGTCAGATTTCTTGTCGTATCAAGTATCCTAAGCAGCTACAGCCGCAACAACGTTTAACTTTCCGGAACACCAAGATTCCAAATCGATACATTTCACGATTTCCTTATCGTACTCAGAAGGAACGCCCTACGTGCCTCGAGGATGGAATTTCACAGCTGAGTGTACATTCCTCTATTGTCTGGACCAGATATATCCTTGCATATATTATGATACAATAGTAATGTAAAAAGGATTCAAAATGGAAGTTTTTGTCGAACCTTTAGGTTTTAATTTAGAGCGGTCTTCCCGAGGTGATGAAATGACTGACAACTCTGATAAATTATAGGTACCTTTAGTAAGATCACTAATGTAAACTATGTTCATTAAACTATTTATGGATTGCCATTTGCTCTAATTAAATCAATTAATTATCAAAGTTATTCAAAAATCAGCAGTCTAATTTCCTTTTTCTTAAAAGTTGGGAGGATGTTTTTTGTGTTTTAATTTTAAAACGTCCCTTACTTGCAGAATAAATACTAGTCTGGAGCTGGCCCCGACGGGAACTTCCTTAAAGAGAAGTATCTATATAGGAGGGGGAAGTCTATGGGAGGAGAAGTATAACGGAGTGGGAAGTATGTGGGAGGGGAAGTATAACGGAGTAGGAAGTATAATATGGGAGGGAAGTATAACGGAGGGGGAAGTATAACGGAGGGGGAAGTATAACGGAGGGGAAGTATAAGGAAGGGGAAAGTATAACAGAGGGTGAAGTATAATGGAGGGGAAGTATAAGGGAACGAAAGTATAAAGGAAGGGATGTAGTAGGGAGGGAAAGTATAAAGGAGAATTTTCCAGGTTAGTTTTTCGAAAAATTTTTCGGGCTTTTTTTTTTTTTTTTTTTCGAAAATTTTCTAAGTTCTTTTTTTGAAAAATGTTCTAAGTTTTTTTTGTCCGAAAATTTTTTTTTTTTTTTTCAAAAAATTTTAAAAGTTTTTTTCGAAAAATTTTCCGGGTTTTCCTTTTTTTTTCCATTTTTTTTTTTCGAAAAATTTTCTAAGTTCTCTTTTTCGAAAAATTTTCTAAGTTTTTTTTTGTAAAAAAAAATTTTTTTTTTCAAAAATTTTCCGGGTTTTTTTTCTTTTTCTTTTTTCTTTTTTCTTTTTTTTTTTTTTTAAATTTTTAAGTTCTTTTTTTCGAAAAATTTTTTAAGTGTCGAGGTAGAAATAATGGGCTCTTTGGCCTAGGGATGTGCCTCTCGTAAAGGGTAGAAGTACGAAATTTCTCCCTACTAATAAAATAGTAATTAAAAAGTGGCAATTTTTTTGCACCAAAAATTCTTAAAAAATATAAGGAGTAATTGGTGAAAATTTGGTGAAAATCAGATTAACGGTTCGGCCGCAGCACATTTTTTAAAATTTCAAACAGACATATCTCCGCCATTTTTTCGAAATTCAAAATCGCCCTCGTTACATTCTTCTTCACCGGCTAAAGAAATTTTGGTGAAAATTTGGTGAAAATCGGATGAAAATTGTGGCCGTAAAGTGTTCCGGAAAAAAATGCTACGGACGGCCGGCACCACAGACAAAGTTGAGATCGGTAAAGATCAATATTCGATTTGACCCTCCGGGTCTGGAAGACCCTTCCCCAAAAACCCGACGTCGAGGGTATCGCAATAACTTCTTTAAGGAAGTTAAAAAAGAGATTAAGGGTAAGAAGGGAAAAAGTTTCACTATATTAACTTGAGATTGTGGGATTAGTTTTAAAGGAAATTTCCAAAATTTCCAATTTTTTAAAAATGCTATTTCAATTCACCACGCTCTGCAAAAATAGTATTAAAAAAAATAAAGTTTATTTTTCACCAACTTTTTCCGATACCTATATTCGAAAATTTAGAAATGTTTAGAATCCATCAGAAAAATTAACATCGAATGTTTTTATTAAAACACAAACATTAAACGTTGTAAATTCAATAATTTTGTTTTTTTTTCGGTTATAATTTTATTTTGTAGTAGCGGGTACCTAATCAAAGAGCGAAGTTCTACCCTTATTTGGAGTAATAAAAAAAATTAGTAATGTACATCGTAAATCAGAAATGTTTCCCTCGTCACGGTGAAGTCATAAATTTCCATTTAAACCAAAGGAAAAAATACTGGTTGCGATTATTTGAAGCCTTGACGGGATAGTAGCATATTTGGGAAATTAACAGTAAGTGGTGGTGCGTGGAGAGAAGGGAAAAAAAAAGAAAGGAAAAAATTAGGTCATTGAAAAAGTCATCTTCGCATCAGTCAGCTTCATATAAAGTAAATAATAAAACCTCTTGTTATAATTAGTTAAACTGTTCAACTTTTGTTGTACCTAGAAACTTTTGTGAAAAACGAAAATGCTTTGATGAAACTTCAGGACGCCAAGTCCTGGAAGTCTCTATGGCTGGAGAAGACAAGAGTTCCTCTAGCGAAACACCCGTGACACCCTTCGTAAACTTCTTGGATTGGCTCCTTTCGCCCCTTTTCGGTAGAAACTACTCGCCTCCGGTTACTTCGTAATTTTAAATAACTCGATAACTCGATTCGCGGAGTCGAATAGGTGCCCTTGTACCTCCATATTTGCGTCTGTATACCTTTTCGTCAAGTCCCATGAGCGGTGATGTATCTAGACACCTTTTTCTGCAATGGAAATACAGCTAAAGAAAGATTAGGGGTCTTTTGATCTTGATTTGACTTCGCAAAAAATACGACATCCGCTATATAAAAACTATGATTTTAACGATGACAATGAATTGTCTTCGGGAAATCAGAAAATAGAAACATCCCATCGAACTGGTGAAATTGGAACCCTTCCAAATTGTTCTCGACCAAGTTGGGGAAGGATGAACAAGTAGATAGGCCGGTCGCAAGAAATAATTTGTCAATTCAGACGCGTACACACTGTATAATGACCCTCTTTGTAATTTGAGCGTTAAGTTAAACTCATTTTTAACATTTACTTTCTAAGGCGATGAATAAGCGAGTCATGCAGAAACACGTTTTTTCAATTTCAAAACTTAATACTTGATTTTTTCCCCTCGTATTCTTATCGTAACTCACTTCGGTTTTGTTATGTTCCAAAAGTTTGTTTTATCGCATATTCTTTGAACTTAATTACCCTTGAAATCTGTGAATACGTGGTGTTTTTTCTCATCCTTAAAGTTCTTTACACGCCCGAGTTTATGAGACAAAAGTTTTCACTTTACATGAATTCTGCTTTTAGCCACAAGGAGTAGGGTGGGATCATTTTTTGTTTAACTTTCACAGAAGATGTTTATTGTATCCTCTATAGACGGTTTTCGGTAACCGGTCTTCCATAACCCGAGGGCATTCGAACATCCATACTTCAGGGGATAAGAAATAAGTTATTGTATTTTTTCCCGGATGAATTTTATATAATATAAGGAGTGAAAAGCGGGCCAATTGTACGGCCATAGTGGATTTCCTCTCCCCAACTTTCAAGTTAAATATGAAACGAAAACTCTGGGAAAATCAGTTGACAAATCATTGTGAATCTTCAATTGAAAGCGAATCGTAGACGTTCCTATACGAGGTCTAGAAGACCCTTTTGCAGAAACAGTCACATGGAGGGTGTCACAATTCTCTTTGAGGAAGTGAAATGCAAATTTTAAATCAACCTAATTGGAAATAATGTTGCTAAGGTAGCAATTTTGAAGAAAGTCTAACAAGTGAACAACAAAATCGATAATTGCGCGGAGAGCACAAAAGTGTTGAATTTCACTTTGAAGTCCACATCACAAAGCGACACCCCAGATACAATGCCTTAGAACAATTATTAGGGGCATTCCAGAGTTGATTGACAACCTTCTATTATTTTCTTTTCCAACTGCAATAATTCAAAAATGAGTTTATACAGGGTGTCCGGAAACACATGGCAAGCGTCTGGAAGAGCGTTAAAAAGTGGTTTTACGAAAAAAAGTTAAATGTAAACCCCCCTTAATTTAAATCAAAGAATTTGATGGTGTAGTTTAAAATCCGCCTGGATATACAGGGTGTCCCAGACACAACTTAACTTCGTTATTTCAAATGAGAACCCCTATTTTTTATTTCAGATTCGTAATCTACGCAAAATTTCAAGTAGATTTGAGTACTCATATGACGATTTTGGACAACTTTTAAAATGTCAAATTTTAGCGTTTTTTGCGCTAAAATCCGTTAAAATTGACCTAGGAGACTCGTTTTTTTTTAATTCCACTTATTTTTTCCCGAAGAATCCAACTGTCTCAAATTTGAGCATCTTCGCATTCAGCATCACGAGATTTCGTCGCTAATGGCCTTTTTTCAAGTTTAACTCCAAATTCCATACTTCAAAAATGGAAATTAGCGATTTGTTGACGGAATTTTAATTTTTGATGCATAAACACAAAAGACGCTGTAGCCCTTTATAAATTTGTGGTCCGAAAGAAAAATTCCTTTCAACAAGTGCTAATTTTCATTTCTGAACTAAAAATTTGGGTTCTAACTTGAAAAAAGGCCATTAGCGACGAAATCTCGTGATGCAGAATGCGAAGATGCTCAAATTTGAGACAGTTGGATTCTTCGGGAAAAAATAAGTGGAATTAAAAAAAAACGAGTCTCCTAGGTCAATTTTAACGGATTTTAGCGCAAAAACGCTAAATTTTGACATTTTTTAAAGTTGTCGAAAATGGTCTCAAAAATAGTCAAATCTACTTGAAATTTTGCGTAGATTACGAATCTGAAATAAAAAATAGGGGTTCTCATTTGAAATAACGAAGTTAGGTTGTGTCTGGGACACCCTGTATATCCAGGCGGATTTTAAACTACACCATCAAATTCTTTGATTCAAATTAAGGGGGTTTTACATTTAACTTTTTTTCGTAAACCATTTTAACGCTCTCCCAGACGCTTGCCATGTGTTTCCGGACACCCTGTATATTCATTGGTTTCTTTCAACGACATCGTCATCATGCGGTGTAGAACTTCGTTTTGATTATTAATTATTTAGTTAATTTTCTTCGCGAGTTCAAAAAGTACTGTTATTTAAACTTTTCCAGTTTAAATTCTGTTCCAGATGGTCGAGTTAATCATTTTACCTTCTAAAAGCGGAGAAAATCGTTAACTCATAGTTAACCTGGCTTGCCAGCTGGAAAGATCCCCAAGTTTCTAGTTTGCGGTTTATTTTGATTTGTCGCTTTACTTAAGTTGACCACTAGTTTCAATCGGTTGTTGGTATCCATTAAATCATAATAGAATCGAAAACGCTGGTTTATTTTCGTCTTATTGTGTTTGTAACTTTGATTAGTACATTTTCAAAAAAGCGGAACTGCAAAGCGTAGTACCTAATGGCTTTGCTCACTGTTTAGGATTTCTATCACCAGAACCCCTCATAATCAGAAAAATGAGTCTTTTGAATGTGGATTAGAACGAGATTTTAGAATTAAAAAATGGGATGTCGTCGTTCTCTTAAGGAGTTATTAATGTTGATAATATTATAGGAAGTTACGATATTCTTGCTTGTTCGGTGCCATACTTCAACTAATCTCTCATCGCTTACTATAGGTAGTTGCCTCTAAATTACGTCATGCATTATCTTTCTCATAAGCCTTCAAAGAGAAGAGAAGCTCAAACTTTCCAAATCCATTAAATTTACAAGCAAACTTTTTACAATATTCATTAGTTCGATGCCTCTCCACAGTTAAGTGAATGACATTTTTCATATCTATTAAATTTATCTTTTATTTTCGTTCGTGTCTTTCATATCATCATATCATTTGTAACATATTGATTGGAATAATATTAATATCAATAATATGGGTAAAAGAATCACAACGATTTTAGGTTGTTGTTCCTTCTACGAAATGCCACTATGTGGGTGTGAAAAAGTCTTTTTATGATATTGTTTCAACACATTCATAATAAATATGAGGCGCTCCGGATACGAAGGGCGAACTCGACATCGGACAAACTTTTAACTTCTTAAAGAAGTTATTGTGATACCCTCGAGTCAGTTTTTTTTCATTTTCAGATTCTAGACCTCTTGGTGAATACACCCATAATTTTTATGTTGAGTTCGCCATTTTTTCCCCTTTAAATACGTAAAAACCGAAACTTTAAAATTGTCGAGTTCGCCCTTCGTATCCGGAGCGCCTCATATGTTGTTTAAGTACAAACACTGAGCTATTTAAATCTTTAACATATGCCATGACGCCACCGATGATGCCGCCGGACATGACGAAGCTGAAGAAAAATAAGCATTCGATAAATTGTTGCTGGAACTTCTGTAATCTTTTGTGGCAGTTCCCTCTCTTCACACCTGTATAATCTTAGTAGAGTACCCGAGTAAGATTAGTGGTCATTTCAGATGACATCATTATCCATGAGAACTTTTAAAACCATGTTAGAGAAAGTTTCTACCTTTGAACTTAAGCACGAGAGTTTCAACAGACTACTCCAACTCAAAACCATGGATCTTGATCTCCTTCGAGCTTTCGTAATGTGATGACAACAAAGCGAAGGATGCCTCTTGACTGTCTATGGAGTAATGTCAAACATATTTTAGATCAGGCTAGTGAAGTCGTTCTTCTCAAGTTTCTAAGTTAGTGGCCCGAATCAACCCTCTCCAGGATGGCATGTTCTGTTTAGTGAAATAACAGTTTGGCACTCAAAATTCATAAAGCTTCAGAAGTACTGCAATCTACTTGTCATAAGGTTTCTTCATCCTAATCAATCGGCTGTGGCGTCTGATGTCTCTGGTATCCCATGTTGTTGGGGCTATCATCTCCCTAGTGTACAATAGCTCCTTCCACATTATAACGTTAAGTTTATTGAAAAATGTCTATTGTGTTAAGTTGGATTCTATGCTTACTCTCGCTGAGGCGGTTAACTTGTTCCGATTCTACAGGGTGTCCGGAAACACATGGCAAGCGTCTGGGAGAGCGTTAAAAAGTGGTTTTACGAAAAAAAGCTAAATGTAAACCCCCTTAATTTAAATCAAAGAATTTTGGTGTAGTTTAAAATCCGCCTGGATATACAGGGTGTCCCAGACACAACCTAACTCGTTATTTCAAATGAGAACCCCTATTTTTTATTTCAGATTCGTTATCTACGCAAAATTTCAAGTAGATTTGAGTACTCATATGACGATTTTGGACAACTTTTAAAAAATGTCAAATTTTAACGTTTTTTGCTCTAAAAGTCCGTTAAAATTGACCTAGGAGACTCGTTTTTTTTTAATTCCACTTATTTTTCCCGAAGAATCCAACTGTCTCAAATTGAGCATCTTCGCATTCAGCATCACGAGATTTCGTCGCTATGGCCTTTTTTCAAGTTAGCACCCAAATTTTAGTTCAGAAATGAAAATTAGCACTTGTTGAAGGAATTTTTCTTTCGGACCACAAATTTTGAAAGAGCTACAGCGTCTTTTGTGTTTATGCATCAAAAATTGAAATTCCGTCAACAAATCGCTAATTTCCATTTTTGAAGTATGGAATTGGAGTTAAACTTGAAAAAAGGCCATTAGCGACGAAATCTCGTGATGCTGAATGCGAAGATGCTCAAATTTGAGACAGTTGGATTCTTCGGGAAAAAATAAGTGGAATTAAAAAAAACGAGTCTCCTAGGTCAATTTTAACGGATTTTAGCGCAAAAAAACGCTAAATTTTGACATTTTTAAAAGTTGTCCAAAATTGTCATATGAGTACTCAAATCTACTTGAAATTTTGCGTAGATTACGAATCTGAAATACAAAATAGGGGTTCTCATTTGAAATAACGAAGTTAGGTTGTGTCTGGGACACCCTGTATATCCAGGCGGATTTTAAACTACACCATCAAATTCTTTGATTTAAATTAAGGGGGTTTACATTTAACTTTTTTTCGTCAAACCACTTTTTAACGCTCTCCCAGACGCTTGCCATGTGTTTCCGGACACCCTGTATATGTATATATTATTTGAGTGTGCATCCTGGTTAAGCCCTTTTATAATTAAAAGGTGCTTTAATATAAATTATTTCAGGGTTGTGGACTGTTCGAACCGTTTAAACAATGTCAGTCTACCGCCAAAACTCATTCGCCGCTCTACGACTTTTGCTATCCCTTTTCATCGAACTGCGTTGACTGAGAAATATCTCAGCTGTAATATATTTTTTTTTCTTAGTGAATCAGTATAGTAGTAAATATTGTTAAGTAATAAAAAGTTAAAAAGTTAAAAATTTATTTATTGGTACATCAATGATATCGATGATACTTATATACGTATTTCTTTCCAATATTCTGCGGGAAAAAACCTAAGGGAGCCCGCATTCGTGCTTGACTTCCGTGACATAAAGCAGTTTATAAGGTTTAACTTTTAATGGTGGGTGTACCTACCTACCTAACATTTGAGAACGTTAGCATTTTTCTTAACTTCTTTCAATAGGAAGTAACACCTACGAAACCGGTTTTTTTAGGATGGGTCAATAAGACCAGAGACTTCATTGATATCTTCTGTGGCGCTGGTCTTCGTCTGCCTATGGCCAATTCAGCTAATCGTCTGCTGAGGGCTGTAGATTATTAGCCATTAAAAAAACAAAAACAAAAAGCTCTACGTAAAATCCCTTAAATTGGTTAACTATAACATGTATATGTATGCATCTTGAGGCTTGGAGTTGATATAGGACGCAGGCGAGATGTTGATTTAACAACAGAGCTGATGAGCTCATGTAACTTCGCCCTCTGTTTGTCTTTTAACTTTTCCAAAGAGGGGAAAAAAATTTAATTACTCCTTTGCTTATTTCTCCAGATATCCTGTTGTTTTTTAATTTGCCGCTTCTTAAAAGTTCAAGAGCCGAGTTTATGAAAAGGGGATCACTATTAATTATGAAGGGCGGATAACAATGATTATGCGAAACTTTGAGAGGATAACTGCTGATCTTTGAACATTAAGCTAAACTTAAATTATAAGGGTGAGGGTGGAAAATCATACATGTTGAGGCACACATAAAAACAGTTTTTCAATTTGCCCACCAAAGGGAGGAGGGACTGACCCTTGACCAGCGTTAATCCTCATTGCTAAGGAAAAAAAAGAAAAGTGCAAGTCAGTCCCTCTTCACCTAGAGTCCCGAAATCATCTAAATACTGTTCATTTTGTAAAATCAAGACCCATTTTTTTGTTATTCGAGGGACTCCACCCAATTTTGTATAAATGCCTTTTTTAAGCTCTTCTAATTTAATTTAATTTAATTACTTTTGTCACCGGTGAGTTTTTTTATTTTTTTCTTGTATGAATTTGCGGCAGTTGCCATTTTCTTTTGTTAATTTTCCAATTTTGTTCCTGGGCTTTCGACTCAAAATTAAACATCTCAATCTTGTAAGTCGATTTTTTTTCTCTTTTTTTTGGCAAACCCCAGAGTGGTTTTTTTATTTTATTTTATTTTATTTTATATGGTCCTCCGACAAGAATTTCAGGCAACATCAAACATTTGGTCTCCGGGCCGGATTTTTTTATCGGTTTAAAATTTTAATTTGTGTCGAAAATAAATTTATAGTTAAGTTTTAATGGAAGGTCATCTTAAAACCAAACTAAGGAGTTTAGCTGCAGAGCTTAAATGTATTCGAAATGCTGGGCAAGCTCAAGATGCCAAGACAAACAACTTCAAAGGTATGATGAAAGCCATCGACAGATTATATGATAGACTCCAGGATACTTACGACAAACTGGTCGAGCTTTACTTCGAGAAGGGCATCGAGGAAGGCCCTGCTGAAGGGGAACGAAATGTTCTAGCAAATGGAAAATGCTTTTACTATGAAGCGCACACGTTATTTATCAATCTTTTTCAGGCTCAGGCTCCTGAATCGCAGGCCCAAACTGGACCCCTTAATGTGACATTGGATTCATCGGCCCTAGGACTGCCGACTAAGGCCAAATGTCCGAAAATAAGTCTTCCAAAGTTCTCTGGACAGAAATTAGAAGAATGGCCGATTTTCCGAGACACTTTTAAATCATTGATTCACGAAGAGACTACATTACGAGAGGTAGACAAGTACCACCACTTGGTCGGCTGCCTGTCTGATGGAGCGCTGGCGGTCATTCGGTCAATACCAATGCTGGATAATAATTATCAGCTAGCTTGGAAAACTTTATTGACTGCGTTTGACCACAAAAGAACTTTAGCTAAAACCTATCTTGACTCTTTACTTAACTATAAGTACCCAACAGGCCAAAGTCCTACTGAAGCGCTAAAGTACTTTCTATCTTCAGTGCCTCCAAGCATCGCTGCGCTACAAAATTTGAAGATTAACAAACCAGAGCAGTATATTTTCTTTGAATTGGCGATTCGTTGCCTCGACACCAAAACTAGAGAAGCATTTGAGCTGTCTAATACCACCACTGATTATCCGACTTTCGATGACTTGGTAAAATTTGTCGAAGCTAGGCAAAGAGCATTATTGATGACTGAAACTGTATCCAAAGAAGTAAAGAGTAAATCGTCTTCTCATCCCTTGACACCCAATCGATATACGCCAAAAAATGTTGAGCGCTCTTCTCAAGTCACATCCTTGGTTGCCAACACCCACCAAACTGGTGCTTCTGGAAGTCCTCCGTGCTGTAAAATTTGCAGTAACACCCATCGCCTTGCCGACTGTCCAACTTACCTTAAGGCTTCTGTAACTGATCGATATGAGTTAGCCAAAAAACACCGCTGCTGCTTCAACTGCCTGCATCCGGGACAACATTCATCGAGGGATTGCAAGTCAACCAAAACGTGTGGAGTTTGTGATCGCCGCCATCATACATCCTTGCACCGGAGTAACACGGACTGTAAAGAAAAGCCAAAATCGGAAGGAGACAAGGCTGCAACAACTCCAGCGCAGACTGCTGTCCAGGTCGCTTTATGTAAAAATCAAGAAACAACACACATCTTACTGGGCACCGCTACTGCAAGAATTCTGGATGCTACAGGGAAGTACCAAACTGTGCGAATCTTAATCGATAGTGGAAGCCAGCGGTCTTTAATGACACAGGCTTGCCTTACTCGCTTAGGGTTGCCAACTACCAAGAGCAACTACACAGTAATGGGCATCGGACAGTCAGTTTTGGACCAAAAGTTGCAACATGTGGCATGTACCATCAAACCAAAGCACCACAACCAACCTTTAATCAAAACGACTGCCCTCGTAGTCTCAGTTATCACATCAGATCTGCCTCAGACTTCTTGTCTCACTCGATCTGGAAAAAATATTCAACATATGAACTTGCTGATCCATACTTCTGGAAACCTGGACCTATTGATCTTCTTCTCGGCGCAGATGTTTATGGCATACTTGTCACCAGCGGTCCCATCATCTTGTCTGCAAATTTACCGATCTTGATTAAAACTATCCTGGGACACGTCGTGATGGGCAAATACCAAGTTGAACATGATCCTGTATCAACAATTGCTGTTCATTGCTTAACTGAAAACGAGGAAATCAACACCACCCTGAAGAGATTTTGGACCGTCGAAGAACCTTTACAAAGGAAAATTAATAATCCTGACGATGAGAAGTGTGAAACTCATTTCAAATCGACACATTACCGAACGAAGACTGGTCGCTACGTCGCATCGCTGCCATTTAAATATGATGAAACCTATTTAGGAACGTCAAAATCTCAAGCGCTTAAACGACTTATTCGACTGGAAACAACTTTAGCGAAAAATGAAAATGCTAAACAATCATATGTTGATTTTTTGGAGGAATATCTGGATTTGAATCATATGAAAAGGCAACCTCTCCAGGCGTTTATTTTTTGCCACATCATGCGGTAAGAAAAGTTGATGATCCAGAAAACAAAATTCGAGTTGTGTTTGATGCATCGCCAAAACCTCTTCAAATCACTCATTAAATGAATGCCTTTTTTCAGGACCTAAGTTGCAAATGGACATCTCTGACATCCTGCTTAACTTCCGACGACATAAATTTGTGATTACAGCTGATATTAAGAAAATGTATCGGCAAATTCTAATTAATCCAAGCGATCTTCGTTTTCAGCATATCTTGTGGCGGCCTCATCCAGAGCAGGAGATTGAAGAGTATGAGTTGTTGACCTTGACTTATGGTATGTCTTGTGCACCTTTTATCGCGCTGAGAGTTATTCAGCAACTGATTCATGACGAAGGTCAAAATTATCCTTTAGCCGCTGACATCTTAAAATCAGATATTTATGTCGATGATATAGTTACAGGTTCTGATTCATTTGAAAATGCTTTGGAATTAATCTCGCAGCTTATCGGACTCATGGAAAAGGGAGGTTTTGAACTTGCCAAGTGGTCATCAAATTCTTCAAAACTTCTTCAGCGAGCTTCGGTTGCCTCTGAAGACAGTTTGATCGACCTATCCAACCAAGAAGACTCAACGATTAAAATCTTAGGTTTACAATGGAACTCTACCCTGGACGTTTTCTCATACAAAATTCGTAAACCACCAACCGAGACCACCAAACGAATGATTTTGTCAACCATCGCTCGCCTCTATGATCCTCTCGGGTTTTTATCGCCTGTTGTTTTTGTCGCCAAGAAGCTTTTACAAGATGTATGGATATCAGGAAAAGATTGGGATGAAGAAATCCTTGAAACTTCCGCCGAATTATGGAAAACTTTTCTGTCGGATTTACCAAAGTTGGAAGCTGTGGCGATTCCTCGTTTTGTAAATATCACTCCTGAAGCCAGCTATCAAATAATTGGTTTTTCGGATGCTTCTGAAAGGGGCTACAGCGCTGTGATCTACCTTCGGACATCACTCGGCAAGGAAGTTAATATTTTTCTACTCAAGGCAAAGACTAAGTTGGCTCCGTTAAAACCTACTTTAAGTATCCCACGATTAGAACTGTGTGGCGCTGGACTTCTGGCCACTCTTTACTGTAGTATTGAGAACTTTTGTAAGAAACATATTTCTCATACGTATTTATTTTCAGACTCGAGCACAGTCCTAGCTTGGCTCAAAACACCGGCCCATCGTTTAAAAACTTATGTTGCTCATCGAGTAAATGCAATTGTAGAGGCTACCGATCCATCAATGTGGCATCATGTACGAACCAACGATAACCCTGCTGATCTTAGCTCTCGTGGAGTTCTGCCAGCGCATCTAGTTGCAACGCCGTTGTGGTGGAAAGGACCACCATGGTTGGCGGAGGACCCAGAGGAGTGGCCAATCGATAAAGTGACCTCAACTTTAGGCAACCTTCCAGAGCTGAAACCAGATAAAGTCTCCTGTGTTGTAGTTAAGGCACAGTGGGATATAGAAACATGGATGGAGCGATTCTCATCATTTTCTCGACTTATTCGCACCGTCGCTTACGTTTATCGTTTTATTACCGATCAAAGAAAAGGATGCTATAACTGCAACCGAATTCAAAGAGGCCACCTTACATTGTATTCGACTTCTTCAAAGAAAATTTTATCATAAAGGAGATCCTCAACATGTCATCTGTTTGCAATGCTTAATGTTTTTGAAGACGAGGTAGGCTTCTACAGGGTGGGCGGCAGAATCCGCCACTCTGACTTGACCTTTCAGGAAAAGCATCCACTACTACTTCCCCGTCGTTGTCATTTCAACAACCTATTAATTGATTTTTTTCATCGGAATAGCATGCATGTCGGCAATCTGGCACTACGCGCTACCCTGCAGCGAGAGTATGGATTCCATCGTGTCTAAACTTGATTAAGCAGCGAACAAGATTGTGCAAATCCTGCTGGCGATCTTCGGTTAAGCCACAGCCTCCGTATATGGGGGATCTCCCTGCTTCCAGACTTGAGAGTCAATCAGCTTTTACCATACAGGAGTAGACTTCGCAGGACCTTTGATTTGTCGAGAAACAGATCGCCGAAAGAGCCCCACCTACAAGGTATACCTTTGTATTTTTGTCTGTTTTGCTTCTAAGGCTGTGCACATTGAAGTTGCACACAAACTGACCACAGAAGCTTTTATAGATTGTTTGGATCGTTTTATATCAAGACGTGGTATGCCCACAAAGATCTTCTCGGATTGCGGAACAAATTTTGTTGGAACCTCGAACTATCTGAAAGAAGTTTACGACTGGTTCTTAGCTAATTCTACAAAGACGGCTATAACCGAGTTCTCTACACCTAAGGGTATAGAATGGAAGTTTAACCCGCCCAGTTCCCCTCACTTTGGAGGTCTATGGGAGGCGGCGGTTAAATCCACCAAGACACTACTTTTCAAAACCTTTGGTAATCATCCTTTACTGAGCGAGAATTGTCTACCATATGTGCCAAAATTGAAAGCATTTTAAATTCCCGACCTTTAATTCCTTGTCATCAGATCCAAACGACCTCGACGCTTTGACACCTGGTCACTTCTTAATTGGTCGACCATTGACATCATATCCAGAACAGGACTTCACACCTCTTAATGAGGGTCGTTTGTCAAGATGGCAGTTTCTTCGAAGACAAATCCAGGACTTTGGAGACGTTGGAAAACCGAATACCTGCAAAGCCTGCAACCGCGTCGAAAATGGTTGAAGCCCCAGCCCCCACTTGCCATCGGGGACCTGATCTTATTAATGGACGTGAATCATCCTCCCTTGAATTGGCCATTGGCCAGAATTTTGGAGCTGCATCCAGGCAGTGACGGTATCGCTCGAGTGGCCACCGTGAAGACCCAGAAGGGAGTCTTCAAGCGACCCGTTGCCAAGTTTGCCCGTCTGCCTACTCACCAGGATGGTCAAATTGGTGGGCGGTATGTTGAGGCACACACATAAAAAGATTTCGAATTTGCCCACCAAAGGGAGGAGGGACTGACCCTTGACCAGCGTAATCCTCATTGCTAAGGAAAAAAAAGAAAATGCAAGTCAGTCCCTCTTCACCTAGAGTCCCGAAATCATCTCAATTACTGTTATTTTGTAAATCAAGATCCCATCTTTTTGTTATTCGAGGGACTCCACCCAATTTTGTATAAATCGCCTTTTTTAAGCTCTTCTAATTTAATTAATTTAATACCATTGTCACCGGTGAGTTTTTTTATTTTTTTTCTTGTATGAATTTGCGGCAGTTGCCATTTTCTTTGTTAAGTTTCCAATTTTGTTCCTGGCTTTCGACTCAAAATTAAACATCTATCTTAAGTCGATTTTTTTTTCTTTTTTTTTGGCAAACCCCAGAGTGGTTTTTTTTATTTTATTTTATTTTATTTTATATGGTCCTCCGACAAGAATTTTCATGTAACATCAAACATGTCCATTTCTTTTCGGAAAGGCTTTTTAGCTTATGAATTATGACTTAAGAGGCAATTTAGGTTGCAATATATTTAAGAGAATAATTTAATTTAAGCATCTATTGATAATTTTTGGTTTTTTAACGCGAACTAATTTTGTAACTAACTCAAAATTTTTAATGGAAAAAAAGCTTTTTCTCCGTGGTAAAGGTTTATGTTTTAAAAATTAAAAATATAATTTTAATTAAAAAATGTTTCAGTCAAATGAATTAATAATTTATTCGAAATCTAAAATAAAAAATGCATAACACCAACAACTAACTATATCCATCGTCTCTTATCCAGGTAGTAAAAAAAGTGAGTTCTATGTGACATTTCCTTCCAATTGAGATTTATTATTGTTATTAATATTAATTATTAACACAAGGGGTGGGGGGTTGTAAAATAAATTTAAAAATATCAATTTTCGTTGTAAATATTGTCAAAACTCAAGTCTCCCTTTAAATTTGTCCTAAACGATTTTTGAAGTCGTTTTTATATTTTATTTACTGAGAAATCCTTGGGGACAAGCCGCGATGACCCTTTGGAGTAGCTCGATTCTACCCTTGCCCGGGCGTGGCTCCTCACCAGTCATGACACATTAGTCCCGGAACTCCTTTGGTTTTTAACTCCTTTTAAATAACTTTTAATAATTTTTAAATTAATTAACAACGAATTTTGATTCTATTAAGTTTGTTTTATTTTAAAAAAATTATTTCTTTAACATTTTGAAAAGACATTTTATTGTGATACCAATCGTACTGTTTTCCGTTTTCCATAAATAAAATTCAAATTACATCCTTTCATATTAAAGGTTTACATTCAACATTTGTAAAAGTTTTGAATTTCAGTTTTATTATTCTATTCAATTTTTAATTTACGTGATTCCGCTAAAGTTGTTTTTATTTAATTAGCAATATGGTTTAAATTTCATATTTTTGCTTTATGTTTCTCTGAAATTCCTAAAAATTGTCATGAGAGACTAATATTTCAATTATTTATTTGAACTACATTTTATGACAAATTCAATGCTGGCGTTTTAAGCTATACAGTAATTTTAATAGCTATAAAGTAATTTTCTCGCTTATTATTGAGGGCTCAAACGGCGTTTTTGGGGGTTTTTTCTACGTCCCAGAAGTGTTTTCGGGGCAAAAACGCAAAAAAAAATTTCGACCTTTAAACCCGTTTTTCTCGCTTATTTCTGCGTCTCGGGGGTTTTTGATGGCAAAAACGGCGTTTTTGGGGGTTTTTTTCTACGTCCCAGAAGTGTTTTCGGGCAAAAAAACGCAAAAAAATTTTCGACCTTTAAACCCGTTTTCTCGCTTATTTGTGCGTCTCGGGGGTTTTTGAGGGCAAAAACGGCGTTTTTGGGGGTTTTTCTACGTCCCAGAAGTGTTTTCGGGGCAAAAAACGCAAAAAAAATTTTCGACCTTCAAACCCGATTTTCTCGCTTATTTGTGCGTCTCGGGGGTTTTTGATGGCAAAAACGGCGTTTTGGGGGTTTTTCTACGTCCCAGAAGTGTTTTCGGGCAAAAAACGCAAAAAAATTTTCGACCTTTAAACCCGTTTTTTTTTCTCGCTTATTTCTGCGTCTCGGGGGTTTTGATGGCAAAAACGGCGTTTTTGGGGTTTTTCTACGTCCCCAGAAGTGTTTTCGGGGCAAAAAACGCAAAAAAAATTTTCGACCTTTAAACCCGTTTTTCTCGCTTATTCTGCGTCGGGGGTTTTTGATGGCAAAAAACGGCGTTTTGGGGGTTTTTCTACGTCCCATAAGTGTTTTCGGGGCAAAAAACGCAAAAAAATTTTCGACCTTCAAACCCGATTTTCTCGCTTATTTGTGCGTCTCGGGGGTTTTTGAGGGCAAAAACGGCGTTTTTGGGGGTTTTTTCTACGTCCCAGAAGTTTTCGGGGCAAAAAACGCAAAAAAAATTTTAGTTGGTTTAAACACGGTGGTCATACGGATAGTCAAATTAAAATTTCGCGTAGTTGACGAATCTGAAAGAAAAGGGGTTCACATATGAGAAAGCGAAGTAAGATCCTGAGCACCTGTATATCGAAGCGCCATTTTTTTTATACAACCCATTTTTAAACGCTCTCCCAGTCTGAAGCGGGTATTTCAGAAGAAATTTTAACAAAAAATATAATAATAAAATGAGTTAGGAAATTAACGGTGACAATTTGGTTCTGGAAACGAAGTGTAAATGAAAGCAATTTAACGGAATGTTAGTTTTAAAGCCTTTTTTGGTTTGAAATAACTAAGAAAAGACACGAGTGCTACAATTACTGCTCCAGTGGTCTGTGAAAGAAGGAGCCTGGAAATTCCACAGCAGCACACATTTACTACCCTTAAATTGCACACGTCAAGGCAACGACGAAACCCACAGACGACCTTACAAAAAGGATAAAATCGACTTCTAGACTCGACAGTTTTGAAAAATTGTTTTTATACAAATGCTAACAATTTAAAAATGCCTTACCTTGACATGCAATTTAAAAGTGGACTTTTTTCTCTCTCTTTTATCAGCGTTTTTGAATTATATACAGAATAATCATAATCAAAACAATTCTTAAATTGTATAAATTGTCAAAATATAAGCAAGAGGAAACCTTTTAAAATAAACAAAACTTAGATTTTACTGACAGCTTTATTTTTCTGACCGTGTTTTGAAATTTAAACATTTTTACAAGGAGAGTAAAAACGACACCGGAAGGCAAATAAGGGCGCTTCTTTTAAAAGAATCCTTTAAGCCCGTTTTCGCTCAGGAATGATTTTAAAAAAATGTCCTCGCCGTGAGTTGTTAGGCAACTTAGAAGTCATTTTAATTCAAAACCTTAGAGATAAATTTTTATCTTAGAGAGGACTAAATCGAGAACTTTTTCAGTTTAAATGTATTTATTAAGGGTCCGTTATACTGCTTAATGTGCATTATTTCCTTTAATCTTTGCTCCTTTTTTGCGAGAAAACTGATAGTCTTTTTTTCTTCTTTTTGATTGTGATTTTTTGTCCTTTTTAATCTATGAGAACCAATAGGAACAAAACGAAGCTAAAAACCAAATTTACTAGCAATTTCCAAAAATTGACAATGGTTTGGGAAAAAGTTAGGTTTTATTCAACTCTCATAAATTTAAATACAAAGTCATTCAAAATAATAAAAATTAACAGTAAACAATTAAAAAAAATTTTCTGATTTCCTACATTTTTATGATTTTTGAAAAAAAAAAAAATTAGGTAAATAAATGTATTCTAAAGACTAATCGAAAAGGAAAAATTTTAAAAACCAACAGTTTTCACGAAAGGAAGCAAAAGCCGCCGTTGATATTAGAGAGTTATAGATTGTTTTTAACTCGTATTTTGGTCCATTGGTAATACGAATAGAAATCCCGAGTAGGCCTATTCGGAGGTTCAGAATTTAGAGTTTTAGCTACTCGTAGCACGAGCTAGCGCTCTCCAAGCGGAATTAAACGAAGCTGAGAACAGTAGGGTTTTGTTTGTGTACCGTCCAGTGAAGTTATTTTTTTATTTTCTAACATTCATATTTTATAAGTCAGAAATGGATTTCGAAAGTTTAGATCTTTTGGACGAAGAGTGGTTATTTCTCGAAGCTGTCGAAGTTGATTGAAATGTTTGTAACCTTCGTGTAAGGTAACCGCAACGACTTTCACTTGGCTAACGCCTTTTTTTAATTTATAAACTTTTAATATCATAAGTTAGTAATAATTAAAATTTAAGAAGAATTCTGTGTTATTTTATACTTTTTGATTACTTTAATTACTTTTAAAGTGTTCGTTCGACTAACCTCACTTCTATTCGTTTTACGATTGCCACTCGGGAGTCGGCAACGAGTAGATCTTCTCGTTTCGTAACACGAATACGAGTCAGAGCCCACTCGTCAACGAATAGGGCTATTCGTGTTACGAATGGACCAAAACACGAGTAGCTAAAACTCTCTATTAAGTGGTTTTATTTGGCCACTTTTGTAATCAGATGTTTTGCAAAAACACACAATTCTAATAAATTATATGGAAAAAAAGGTGGAAAAAGTGTCTACATTACTCAAGAAGGAAGATATTACAACAACTGGAACCGTTTTTCTTGCTTAAAAAAATTACAGAGGATTCGCAATACAAGCTTTGGGTTTTATGTGCTTATTTTCTCTCCGGACGGCTAACAATTAAAATCTATTTTATCTCGAAAAGGATGATAGTGATACCTAATTAGATTTTTAAATATGGATGTTTTAAATTTTTCCCGATGGCGCTGTTGATTACATTTCTGTAGAAATTATGAGAATATGGAACTTCCTATGGTTTTAACGTCCTTAAAGAAGTTATTGCACCCTCCACGTCGGGTTTTTGGAGAGGATCTTCCAGACCCCGGATGGTCAAATCGAATATTGATCTTCACCGATCTTTGTCTGTGGTTCCGGCCGGCCGTCCGTATCATTTTTCCGGAACACTTTACGGCCACAGTTTTTAACCGATTTTCACAAAATCTTCCTTAGTCGGAGAACATGAGGCTGGTAACCAACCGGGCCAAATATTTTCATCAACGACCCAAAATATATCTAACTGGGCCAACGACTAGAACTATCGTGCCCAACTCGGCCAACCACTCGAAAGCCATAGTTACTAATTCGGCCAAAATTAATACCGTCGATTTTGTAGTAGGATAACAAAAAAAAATCAAAATTAAAAATTTACTTCATATTCTATTGATTCTACTGATTAGTTGTATCGTTTTTATATTCGACTGTCAACCCGAACCTCTGAATTGCACGCCACCAAGCTTGAGTTAAATGAAAACCTTCATCCCACTTGTCGGGCACACGACCATGCCTTTTTTAAGGCATTTTTGACCAAAATTGCATTTTTAAGGCATTTCGACCAAAATTGCCTTTCATTAAAAGCATTTTTCACAGTTTTTGTCTTAAAAACAACAGATTTATGGCATTTTTGACCAAAAATTGACTTTTTAAGGCATTTTTGACCAAAATTGCCTATTTAAGGCATTTTTGACAAAAATTACCTATTTTAAGGCATTTTTGACAAAAACTACCTATTTTAAGGCATTTTTGACCAAAATTGCCTTTTTTAACTTATAAGCCTCTTCTCGTTTACTGTTAATTAAACAAAAACGAGTGGAATGTAATTATTTCCGATAAATCCGTGTGTCTTGAGGAACTGTTTAAAGTACGAAGGCGCAAACTGGAAAGTACCATCTAAAACATGGTTAGTTTGTTGCAGTAGTAAAAACGACCAATTCTCCTCGCATTTGTTGATAATCAAGTATTGGCCCAGTTGGATACAATTATTTTAGTGTTCATTGGCCCAGTTAGATACTTATGATTTTGATACAATGGCCCAGTTAGATACGTCCATCGGCGACATTTTTATCAGGTAGAAAGGATTGGCCCAGTTGCAAGACTTCCATTTGTTGATAGGTAAATGAACTTTCATTTTTCAAAAATAACCTCTAAAACGATGGTTTTTGGAAGTGGGTCATCCAAATCCAGTAAGTTCATAGCGACTTGTGGTCGTTTGTATTAGGCTTTTTTTTTTATTATACGGAAAAAAAATCGAGGAAATTTGTCTTTCCATACAGTTGTCGAATTCGCTACGATCACGGCCGTTTACCAGCGTTTATCGTTTAAAATTGAATTGTTTGGATAATCATATATCATCTGTTTCAAACATTCTGTTATTTGTTTCAGGTTTAAACGAGTGGGCCACGGATTCAAAAAGTGAACACAATAGCAAAGATCACACAAATAAATCAAAGCCAGCAATTTCTTTTACAACGCGCAATGCAAGCGTCGTCACCGCTCAAGCTGGAAGCAAAGTGATTTTGCCTTGCTTCGTAAAGAATCTCTGTGATGGAACAGTAAGTTGGCTTTTTTTTTCTAAGCGGAAATTCTCACTTCATATTATTTTACGCCTCAAATAATTAAAACAAAAGCCACTTCTTTGCCCATCAAATTGTATACTCATAATAAAAACAGACAGAGAAAATTTCCATAAAAAGTTTATTCCAAGTATTCCTCTTTCATATTCAGCTCTACTTCTTAGGACAAACTGCCACGGAGAGGCGAGTCGTATGTAATGAACTACGAAATAAATTTAATAAAGAAGTTCTCATAATACAAACTTCAGTTCTCTTAGAGTTGTTTACACATTCTATATTAAATCAAACTTTTTTTATTTACCTCTAAAAAAGTGTGAGGCGTGTGTTTCATCATCCGAGGATATTTATAGAATATTAATCATGTAAAAGTCAACGTGTATAACAAGAAGGCAAAATTTGCTACCCATTTAGGATGAATTAAAATTGAAGTTTCCAAAAGACAGTGGAGACAATTTTTTTTTTAAATTAAAAACTGTCTCTCCACATAATAAGTGATTTACAGGTGTGTAGTGAACTTAAGGGGATATGAGGGTTTAAGTTGGTTGCTTTGTACATATTTCGTTGTGAGCAACGGTTTTCGGTTTTTCCCTTTTATCTTGGAAACCGTCGCTCAAAACGAAAAATGTCCAAAGTAAAAGTTGTAGCTACGGAAATTTACTACATAAAATATCTTTAGTTTTTTCCGTCAGAGCAATATTTTAGGAGATATGAAGGTTTTAAGTTTTCAGACAGGCTCGTAGGATTATTAGTTTTAACCTCATAACTCCTTAAATATTGCTCTTACGCAAATAATAAATAAACAAATTTTTGTAGGAAATCTTTGTACCTACAACTTTTACTTAGGACATTATTTCGTTTTGAGCGACGGTTTTCGAGATAGAAGGGAAAAACCGAAAACCGTTGCTCACAACGAAAAATTTGCAAAGCAACTCACTTAAGAACCCTCATATCTCCTTAAGTATTACTTGACAAAAAAACCAATGAGGTCTTTTTTGTAGGAAATTTCCGTAGCTACGACTTTTACTTAGGACGTTTTTTTCGTTTTGAGCGACGGTTTCCGAGATAGAAGGGAAAAACCGAAAACCGTTGTTAACAACGAAAAATTTGCAAAGCAACCAACTTAAATACTTCCATATCTCCTAAAGTATTGCTCTGACGGAAAAACTAATAAGATATTTTATGTAGTAAATTTAGTACCTACAACTTTACTTAGGACATTTTTTCGTTTTGAGCGACGGTTTCCGAGATAGAAGGGAAAAACCGAAAAGCGTTGTTAACAACGAAAAATTTGCAAAGCAACTCACTTAAAAACCATCATACCTCCTTAATAAATTTATTTTTGTGTGAAAAGCAATAGATGACGAACATGTAAATGGGTGTATGGTTTTTCATCCTATGTACAGCGGATGTGGGCACATGTTTAAATCGTCTCGTTAGTTCTAACACCGGCTATCTCATTTTTCCTAGGTTTTCAGGAGAGCAAAAATACGGATTAATATTTCGTTGGAATCAATTATATGGATAATTCGTGAACTACGCGTTTTCTGTTGGTAATAGGGTTAAGTACCAACGGAATTCGATTCTCCACGTAATTTACCATCAGAAACAACGCCAAACTCAAAATTGATAAAAAATGAGTTAGCTGGTGTTAGAACTAACGCGAGACGATATGTTGTTTTCGTTGCGATTTACCTTATTGGAAGTCCTCCAAATCCGTTTCGATCAATACCTACTATTACCCTCTGTGAAAAGAATTAGAGGGGAAAAAAATGGTATGATGTAGATAGGCACTGTAAGAATCCTTTCAGAACGGATGAGCATTTTTCCAGAACATTTGGACAGATGATAATTTTTAGATTTCAACTTAAGCTGCAGTTGAAAGCTACCTGAATTTCCTTATAAGACAGCAAAATCTCAAAAAAAGGAAAAGGGGAAAAATCTGTGCCTCCTAAAGCTACAAAATGCGTCCCCTTTTTATAGGACATCTTCATTCATTGTACCGAGTTTTCTCTCTCGTAAAATGTTTTCTCAGAGCTGGCTTTCCTATAGACTTGATTTGCTCCAATAGCCCAAGCCTAAATTTTTTGTTAAGGGACATTTATGAGCAAAGAAAAGTGCTTTCACCTCTGTAATTTCCTTTTGAAATCCGCTAACTGTTAGAAATGTTCAATAAGTTGAAAGTTATTACGTGAATAAGACACGCACAAAGAAAACCTAAATCATAAACAGTTTCGCAAATTCAAGTAATTCTTTTTCGTGTGTATCTCGAGGAAAAAAGTGTAATATTTTACAGCTCTAAGGAAAACTTCCCATTTAATTATTTAAGGGAGCGCATCCTTCCAGATAACTGCGATAACTCTATTGTTTTAAAGAATAAGAGCCGACTAAAATTGGCATTAACGCTTCGCGTTCTTTTCGAGTAAATTAAAGAGCGTAGTTACTCTCGTGAGATCGGCGGCGGGGCAATGCATCTCACAAGGCTCTAAAAGAAATTTACTATGCCCGATTTCGTTCTCTGATCTACGGCGTACCTACTTCCTTTAGGCCATCTTTCCTTTGTGTCAAATAATCTCCTATGCATAAAAAGAGATTGGGCAACCTTTCAAATCCGTCGTTAAGAGCCCTGTGAAGTTAAAAGATGCGAGAGATACCTACAACCCTTTGGAGACTTTTTTTATAGTTTAGCTCCTCTTCCTCTCTCCCGCTCTCCCCCTTTTTTTATATATAGTTCGCATTGGCGTTATTACTCAATTTTTTTTTAACCTGTAATTTGATGTAATCATAAAATATTCAATAAATATTAATCATCTAGCTTCTCGGTGTTTCAAGTTCGTTCGGCATGTTAGCCCTGACTATGCTAATCGCCGTATTGACCTAGAAGTTGGAGAGTTCGCTGCCAACTTGCTTTGCTCCCTTGGGGTAAATTAGAAGACAATTCGAATTTGTTACTTAGCCGACCCTTAATGAAAATAACCTATCGATGAAAGTCATCTAACAGACGCCACCGATCGATCATAAAAACAAAATTGAATATAAGCAGATACGAAAAGGAACTTTCTCAATAACCTCAAGAATGGCGCTACTCTTAGAATAACATAAATTGGTCATGGTCGACCCTAAAGCTTTCGGCAATGTAATTATGGGTCCGCGATCCCATGTTTGTCTATTTGAACTGCCTGACTTGTCAATGAAGCCCAAAACGTGCCCACCGTCATTATATGTTGTCTTCAATAATTCACAAATAATGTTGGAATAAAATTTTAAAAATAGATTTCGAAGAAAAGAAATCTACCTAATTTCTTATTTTATTTTTATTTTTTTATTTATCCATGTTAGATCATTTCCAAAAGGATTTCAGGATTTCAGCAAAGCTGACTCTGCCGTACTATAAAGTTGTTCTCACAACCGACCGCATCCAAGGATTCCTTCTCTTATCACTAATGAGTACTGGGCTTTCTATTCAAGTTCCCTACGGTTGTTCAACTAAACCTCTTAATCAAATTCACCTTCACTAGACCATTTCATTAAAATATTAACTCCAAGAGTAGCCTTTCAGATTCGTCGGTGATTACCGTTCGGAATAGTTACAATATTTTACTCTTCATTGAAATTTTTGAAAAATCACTCTTCCTCAGAAATATTATTTCAGAGATGACCGTATATAAACAAAGAGAATTAATGATTTCTTTCTCCTCAATAATAAAAATTTCCCATTTTCTTGTGGAAAATGTAAGCCATTTGGTTACTTTTTCATTCATTTGTAAATAATAAAAAAAATTTAATGATATCCCCTTAAAAAATTCATGCTCCTTTTCTGAATTTTTGGCATCATTGTATAAAAAGTATTACGCGAATCGATGGGACTTCGCCGTAGAGAATGAGAACATTTTTCAAGTTTTCTTAGCCTCCTTTTACACACTGCTGTAGCCAAACATAATGGATTTTACTTTGAGGGAATTTTTTTCCCCTTCGTCTTTTCTCTTATGATCTTACCCCTTTTTTTTATTCCCCCTTTGACAAACGTTTAATAACCGCCATATTATACTAAAGTCCTGGGCGTTTATAACAAAATTTTAATTAGTATTATCATCAATCATCATCGTCATCGTCATCGTCATCGTCATCGTCATCGTCATCGTCACCGTCACCGTCACCGTCACCGTCACCGTCACCGTCACCGTCACCGTCACCGTCACCGTCACCGTCACCGTCACCGTCACCGTCACCGTCACCGTCACCGTCACCGTCACCGTCACCGTCACCGTCACCGTCACCGTCACCGTCACCGTCACCGTCACCGTCACCGTCACCGTCACCGTCACCGTCACCGTCACCGTCACCGTCACCGTCACCGTCACCGTCACCGTCACCGTCACCGTCACCGTCACCGTCATCTGTCATCTGTCATCTGTCATCTGTCATCTGTCATCTGTCATCTGTCATCTGTCATCTGTCATCTGTCATCTGTCATCTGTCATCTGTCATCTGTCATCTGTCATCTGTCATCTGTCATCTGTCATCTGTCAACTGTCACTGTCATCTGTCATCTGTCATCTGTCATCTGTCACTGTCACTGTCATCTGTCATCTGTCATCTGTCATCTGTCATCTGTCATCTGTCATCTGTCAACTGTCAACTGTCATCTGTCATCTGTCATCTGTCATCTGTCATCTGTCATCTGTCAACTGTCTGTCATCTGTCATCTGTCATCTGTCATCTGTCATCTGTCATCTGTCAACTGTCATCTGTCATCTGTCATCTGTCATCTGTCATCTGTCATCTGTCATCTGTCATCTGTCACTGTCACTGTCATCTGTCATCTGTCATCTGTCATCTGTCACTGTCATCTGTCATCTGTCATCTGTCATCTGTCATCTGTCACTGTCATCTGTCATCTGTCATCTGTCATCTGTCATCTGTCATCTGTCATCTGTCATCTGTCATCTGTCATCTGTCATCTGTCATCTGTCATCTGTCATCTGTCATCTGTCATCTGTCATCTGTCATCTGTCATCTGTCATCTGTCATCTGTCATCTGTCATCTGTCATCTGTCATCTGTCATCTGTCATCTGTCATCTGTCATCTGTCATCTGTCACTGTCATCTGTCACTGTCATCTGTCAACTGTCATCTGTCATCTGTCATCTGTCATCTGTCATCTGTCATCTGTCATCTGTCTGTCATCTGTCATCTGTCATCTGTCATCTGTCATCTGTCACTGTCACTGTCACTGTCACTGTCATCTGTCACTGTCACTGTCACTGTCATCTGTCATCTGTCATCTGTCATCTGTCATCTGTCATCTGTCATCTGTCATCTGTCATCTGTCATCTGTCATCTGTCATCTGTCATCTGTCATCTGTCATCTGTCACTGTCACTGTCATCTGTCATCTGTCATCTGTCATCTGTCATCTGTCATCTGTCATCTGTCATCTGTCATCTGTCATCTGTCATCTGTCATCTGTCATCTGTCATCTGTCATCTGTCATCTGTCATCTGTCATCTGTCATCTGTCATCTGTCATCTGTCATCTGTCATCTGTCACTGTCAACTGTCATCTGTCATCTGTCATCTGTCATCTGTCACTGTCATCTGTCATCTGTCATCTGTCATCTGTCATCTGTCATCTGTCATCTGTCATCTGTCATCTGTCATCTGTCATCTGTCATCTGTCATCTGTCATCTGTCATCTGTCATCTGTCACTGTCATCTGTCATCTGTCATCTGTCATCTGTCATCTGTCATCTGTCATCTGTCATCTGTAATCTGGCATCTGTCATCTGTCATCTGTCATCTGTCAGTTGTTGTTGTTGTTGTTGTTGTTGTTGTTGTTGTTGTGTTGTTATTTTTACAATAGTGACTATAATTATAGTATTATAGTATTTTATTCAACTTGGTAACTTATAAAAATCAATTATCGTTTTTAAAAATAAAATTAATAAATAATCATATTAGTGTAAGAATGACACTCAAAATTGTGAATCGTTCTACTTTCATAAATCGATAGCTTGGTATTTTTCTTTTTAACTTCCTTAAAGAAGTTATTGTGATACCCTCCATGTCGGGTTTTTGGGGAGGGTCTTCCGGGGTCCGGAGGGTAAAATCGAATATTGATCTTTACCGATCTCAACTTTGTCTGTGGTTCCGGCCGTAGCATTTTTTTCCGGACACTTTACGGGCACAGTTTTCATCCGATTTTCACCAAATTTTTACACAAATCTCTTAGCCGGTGAAGAAGAATATGAGGGCGATTTTGAATTTCGAATAAATGGCGGAGATATGTCTGTTTAAAATTTTAAAAAATTTGCTGCGGCCGAACCGTTAATCCGATTTTCACCAAATTTTCACCAATTACTCCTTATATTTTTAAGAATTTTTGGTGCAAAAAAATTGCCACTTTTTAATCACTATTTTTATTAGTAGGGAGAAATTTCGTACTTCTACCCTTTACGAGAGGCACATCCCTAGGCCAAGAGCCATTATTTCTACCTTGACACTTAAAAAATTTTCGAAAAAAAGAACTTAAAAATTTTTCAAAAAAAAATAAAAAAGAAAAAAGAAAAGAAAAAAACCCGGAAAATTTTTAGAAAAAAATTTTTTTTTTACAAAAACACTTAGAAAATTTTTCAAAAAAAAGAACTTAAAAAATTTTTCGGAAAAAAAAAAAAAAAAAGCCCGAAAAATGTTTCGAAAAAACAAACTTGGAAAATTCTCCTTTATACTTTCCCTCCCTACTACATCCCCTTCCTTTATACTTTCGTTCCCTTACTTCCCCTCCATTATACTTCCCCCTCTGTTATACTTTCCTCTTCCTTATACTTCCCCTCCGTTATACTTCCCCCTCCGTTATACTTCCCCTCCCATATTCTTCCTACTCCGTTATACTTCCCCTCCCACATACTTCCCACTCCCACATACTTCCCCTCCCCACATACTTCCCACTCCGTTATACTTCCCTCCCATATACTTCCCCCTCCGTTATACTTCCCTCCCATATCCTTCCCCCTCCTATATAGATACTTCTCTTTAAGGAAGTTTTCGTTGGAAGCTCTTCAAACCAGTACTTTCTTTATCTTTTTGTTCCTTTCTAATATTTTATTTATTAACGAAGCTTAAACTTGGTTCCCGCTGCGAATAATTCGAATAATATCACTACGGTGAATAACCCGAATTAGTTCGTAGAATTTCCAGAATTAAAAATGAGGCGTGATATTAATAGGATTTTGAGAAAATATGCATTTCCATAAGTAAATTGAAGTACACTATGAATCACATTAGCATTACTGAGTAATACAGAGATTAGGGGTAAAGGGGACTTGACACGCATTGTTTCTAGCCTAATGTCAAGAAATGGAATACAACCACTCCTCCCGCATACGAAATGAACGGCAATGGAAAAAAGGTGTCGAACCATTTTCCTGCTTTCCAACATTTTAATGTCATTAAAAGAATGTACCAAAAAATTGAATCGAACTGATATCGTATTTTTTAAAACAGGATCATGCTTAAAGCGGTTGATAACCTTATTTTTAAATTTATTATCTAGTAATCTGATTGAAAATTGATTGAGGTTTAACAAGGGATATGGGAAACCGACCTTCCGAAAATTCTAGCTTCATACCTTTTTTTGTTTATTTTGTAAAGGGCTAATCACCTTAGGACCTAAACAACTTTTCATTTAATCAATTTGACCACAACTGTCTGGAGTTTTCCCCGAGGGAACTCTCAGAAAAGCAGTAGCGTTCCGCCCAAGTCAGTCCACCTACTTTAATAAACATTATTTTCTTTTTTGAATTTCCTCCCTTGCATAACAAACAAAAAGACAATATTATAATCGGGAGGATTGACCCGCGGGATGTGTATGGAAAATGAATTTAATATTCATAAAGCTACATGAATTATTCATTTTGAGTACATACTACAAAACAAATTTATGACGAAGGAATTTCTAAAATTTAAAAATACCTTGGTACTCTTTTACTCTGAAAACTCTTTTGTTTTCGCATGGAAAAATCATTGAAATCGTTTTGTTAATTCACTCAAACGTATTCCACCGTATGAATTGATTATCAACGATTTTAAATGGAAAAGTTGAATATTATAGAGAAATATTGTGAACCTTGTTTTATCTAAAATAAAGTAAAGTTAGGTAGAAAGGTCAAAAGATTTAGTCGCCTGAGGCTCAAGTTACGATGTGCATGAACACATGAAAAACAAACGACGAGGGAAACATACGTTGCTTTCATTTTTTTATTTATTTTAACCCTCTCTTAAAAATAAAAGAGATATTTTAACTCATAAAACCGTTCTAATAGTTCAACAAATGTTTTACACTTTCATTCTAAAAGAGAATTTATTGTGATGACTCGTAACTCTCCAGGTATCCAGGAAAATAGCTTGAAAAAAATAGTAAAAAATAAGTGTTATCAAGAGAATCAAATAAAAAAAGGTAAAAAACAATTTTTTATTGTTTTTAAAAATGAAAAAAAAACCTTGATTGATAACTGTGATAATGAAACTTTTATACCAAAAATTCGTTACGGCGCGGCCTGAAATTGGGACGCTTTTCCAGGACATGTCGCCATAAAACGGAGTAGGAAGTATAATATGGGAGGGGAAGTACAACGGAGGGGGAAGTATAACGAACGGGGAAGTATAACGGAGGGGAAAGTATAACGAAGGGGAAAGTATAACAGAGGGGGAAGTATAATGGAGGGGGAAGTATAAGGGAACGAAGTATAAAGGAAGGGGATGTAGTAGGGAGGGAAAGTATAAAGGAGAATTTTCCAAGTTAGTTTTTCGAAAAATTTTTCGGGCTTTTTTTTTTCGAAAATTTTTTTAAGTTCTTTTTTTCGAAAAATTTTCTAAGTTTTTTTTGTAAAAAAAAAATTTTTTTTTTTTTTCGAAAAATTTTCCGGGTTTTTTCTTCTTTTCTTTTTTTTTTTCTTTTTTATTTTTTTTGAAAAATTTTTAAGTTCTTTTTTTCGAAAAATTTTTTAAGTGTCGAGGTAGAAATAATGGGCTCTTTGGCCTAGGGATGTGCCTCTCGTAAAGGGTAGAAGTACGAAATTTCTCCCTACTAATAAAAATAGTAATTAAAAGTGGCAATTTTTGCACCAAAAATTCTTAAAAAATATAAGGAGTAATTGGTGAAAATTTGGTGAAAATCGGATTAACGGTTCGGCCGCAGCGAATTTTTTAAAATTTCAAACAGACATTTTTTCGAAATTCAAAAATCCCCCTCGTTGCATTCTTCTTCACGGCTAAAGAAATTTGTGAAAATTTGGTGAAAATCGGAAGAAAACTGTGGCCGTAAAGTGTTCCGGAAAAAAATGCTACGGACGGCCGGCCGGCCGGCACATACAAAGTTGAGATCGGTAAAGATCAATATTCGATTTGACCCTCCGGGGTCTGGAAGACCCTTCCCCAAAAACCCGACGTCGAGGGTATCGCAATAACTTCTTTAAGGAAGTTAATGAAAGAGTGAGATTTCCATCATTATAAACCACATAAGAAAGTAATTTTATTGTTATAGAGGCACGGATTTTATGATTATTTTTGTTCATCGAAAAATCGCATGTCTTAAGGGCGTCAACCTAATCGGTTCGTTAAGGTTGTATTCTCTTTCATCTGAACAATTCTTCTGTTCATAAATCGATCAGTCGAAAAAATTGGGTTAGGCATATGATTTTTTCCCCTTGAGTATTAAATTACGAATACAGGAGAGATTCGCTTTTTGAACGTAGCTGAGCTCAAAAGGCAAAGTGACTTTGATTAGGCTTCGGTAATTTGTTTCAAAGACAATTTCTCTCCTATTTCAAAATCAGGGAGATAAAATCGAAGATAGCCGAACATCATGAGTTTGCCAATTTCCTATTGGCGGACCCATGAATACTGAAGCCGACACGAAATAATATAAAATAATGGTTCACTTTCTTTTTGCCAACTAATTTGAAATTCTGAACCGGCTGCCGAGTATCATAAAATCTAGTTGCTTCACTATAATCCCATAGCTTCCGAGACATCGATGATTCCCCCTTTTTTTTCTCTCTCTCTTTAAATTTGTTTTTTTCTGAAAATGGAGTATTGTACCGATATTTCTCGGCTCAATCGGTGTCAACGACCGACACCACCCCATCCGGATGAACGTTAATTACACAGCGGTGTATCTCGTTTCAAATAAAAAACACTGACGATCCTATTTTTCCGCCCCGACTTTTTATTGACTTTACCTACTCCGCTGAAGTTTGTTATTTATTTATTTATCTATTATTTATTTTTTCAGGTTAGTTGGATAAGAAGAACCGATTATCACCTACTAACTGTAGGCCTGGCAACATACGCTGGAGATGATCGATACCAAACGAAACATCCCTTTAATTCAGACGTAAGTCGTAATTCACAGCTTTTCTAGACGTTATTCGGATAAGTGCCGAAAAAAATATATATTAAAAAATCGTAGAGGGGTGTTAAATGGTTTTATCATAGCTTTTCCGATTTAATGGTGCTTGATGCCTTGAACCGGCTTGGTGGGGCTCTAATACCACTTTAGCCCTTTTAAACTGTACCATTTATAAATCCAAGTTATAGATAACGAGAAAGCAGCCTACCAAATGTCATAATTGTGGCTTTTGTTGATAGAACATTGATCTGCTATCAAGTTTTTTTTTTTCACTAAACAATGCTATTGGTAAGATTGGGGCGGGAAGCCATATTGAACAGCCACTGAGTATGTAATTCCTCATAAAAATCTTCCTACTTGAAAGTCAGACACCTTAATCACATTCAAAAATCATTTGTGCTTTGTATAGTTTGAATACGTAACTAATAATATATTGCATTATTATACTTCATAATCTAGTGATTATTAAAAAGTTAATAAAAATAAAAGTACAACGAAAATGATCAATAAAGTCCATTTCATATCTCAGAAAGGATTCCTCTTCTTTATTCCATTTTCCGCAAATCCGTTTTACTTTGATTTAAAAGTTATTTTTCACTCAACTTTAGCTGAGAGTCTCGTTCAAGAGTTTTAATTTATACAAGCCTCCGTATTCTTAAGTACGTATACCTGATACTTCCTTCCCTTCTCCTTAGAATCCATCACTATGAAATTTACCTAATCTTAGCGTTTACTTTCTTCTTTAGCATATTGATAATAATTTTATTCCTACCAAGTTAATGGCAAAACAGCTTCGTTCGGGGATTTTATTTTAACTTCCTTAAAAAAAAGTTGTTTTACCCTCCATGTCGGGTTTTTGGGGAAGGGTCTTCGGGACCCCGTTGGGTAAAATCCATTTTATCTTATGTACCTTCCAAGAAAAACAATTTTTTTTTTTTGTGAAGAGAAACGACGTTTTTTAATGATAGATTTTAATATTAGCAAAAAGGCTAATGCTAAGGCTATTAGTCTTAGCCTGTAGAGTATGGCTTGATATTTCCTTATACATAATAGAATTAGGTATGTAACTTGTATGAATAATGGAATATGATATTGCTTGAAGTGTTAATCAACGTACGCCAAGAATAATTAGAGTTCCGAGTAAGTTGTTGGTTAGGAAGTTACGACCTCAACGTAACCACCAGTAAAATTTTATACGATAGCCTATAAAGTCTACCAGTTTGTTTAATGTTTGAACGCTTGATACTGTATTAAATTGATCAAAATTGACAAATCGGGCGATGGTCCCTAGCCGGGAGAGAACCATTTGATATAACGCAGTTCACGATAACCTACCAGCAGATATTTCCTCCTGTCAATGTAACTGGAGGATGTGAATAATATAACTTGGGGAACTTTAGAAGATGAGAATAAAAATGATTCAGTTTTCACAGTAGAATACTTCGACAGACATGAAATAGTACTCTAGAGCCCACAAGAACAAAACTTGGTTGCGTTAGCACAAATTTTTGTCTGGGCGAAACACAACTTTCTAAAAGTTAATTTTATTTTTAGCCATAAAGCTTAGGTACACGAGGTTTATTAACAAGCAACCCTTTAACTTGCCTCATAGTTACAACAAAGACCTTAGTTAGGAAACCTTCGTAATTGAAAACTGCACACAATGGCGGAGGATTCATGAAGTCAAGTATAACTGTCCGGCGTTGTAGAAGGCAATTGAGAAGGGGCCTAAAAAATGGGATCGGATTTCACATACGCACGTTAGCAATTACCTACTTTTATTTCATTGGTCTCAATCAGAATAACGACTTTTATTTATTTCCCTGATTAATGGGCAACAGGAATCGTAAAAAAAAAAAATCTGTGATTTTAAAACCATCCATTGGGGTCTGATTGGTTAAATTTTTGGACAGAGGGCTTTTATTTTAGACGTGAGAATAATTTTTTTTAATTAGCTTTTTAAATTTTTAAAAATATTCTCCCTCGCCAAGGCAGTTACTGTCCAGCCCAGATATAAACCCGTTTCAACTTTCTCATTTTGTCGACACTCAACTTGAGTGGCATCACTCCCAAGAGATTGACATTTTCTTCGCTCGAACATCCTACCTTACAATTGAAAGTAAACATTATGATATGTTGTTTCATTGTTTGTTTCACACTAATTACAAGAGATCTTAATTCGTCTATTTACGCCTTAAATGGTCGAAAAGTCTTTAAGAGTAGGTACCTTTTAGGACAAAAAAAAAGACTCGTCGAGCTTTGCTATAAGAGATAGTAAAAGTTTACGACAAGAGAACTTGTTTTACTCTCATTACATTTCTAAGCGATGAAATACACAAAAATTCTCAACAACCGGAAACAACTCTCTTTTAATTATTCCATGACCACGAATATTTTCAAAGTATTTAAAATTATTTAAAATACCCATGCTTGAAAGGGCGAAGATTCTGGGAATATGTATTGCTGTTTTTTTTTCTCTCTCTCTCTCTCTTTTTCCGTGCTGTGAAAATATAATTGACACACACTTGAAACGTCGAACACCGATATTTTGTTTTGAACGTTGTTAAATTTGGTCACAATCGCTTACTGAAAAGAGGGAAATGAACAATACTTTCGGATCTATTTAAGCAGGTAAATCCGCTCGATAGAAAATCGAATAGCAGTGAAATTAAAATAAAGTGCGGGAGCAGTTACAGGTAATGGCCGTTGAATATATTTACATATATTTGCTACTCCTAACCGCACCAATTCAATTAAACTTACAGTTCTGTAAGCATAGCATTGCAGGTCGTTTCATATTCAATACTGTTGAGCCCTTCTGCTTTGGCTAATTGAAATGTAAACGTTCGACTGATTCATCGCCGAGCATCAATATCTGATACAAATAAAAAAAGTCGGACCTAAAACACCTTGGACTTATTTTAATCTTCCTTTTAAAGAAAAATGAGTTCAAAAAAATTGAGGTTATGTCTTATTTTGAGACAGTTTTGAAGTGAGTCTACTCCATCGAAACTAATATTCACGTGAAAATGTTGCGTTCATTTTGGCAACTTGTAGTCAATGTGAGTGCAATTAAACTTTATTTGTAATGACTACGTGCTTAATATGATGTTGGAAACTTTAATAATATTACCACGTGCTATCGCGTTTGATTAAATCTGAATGAAGTAACATGATTTGAATTTAAGAAAGGTAGTTAAATGATTCTGTAGAATCAAGAACATAAAATAATTTCAATGATCCTCAACCTATGTGCGCTCTAGCAGAATTACAATGAACCTCAACAAAATATCGGCGCTACCATACGAGATTTTTGGTGAACCAATACGATGCAGCAAAGAAAACTGAACGCTAACTTTCAACGAACTCCCGTAAATCCACAGCGAACCTTCTCTTGCTTTGCTGACTATCCCTCTACCCTGCCGACTTCAACCGAAGCGTTACTTCAATCCGAGCGTTACGGTTCACTTTCAATACACATGAAAATTGTGGACGCGTAGAATTTGGGAAAAAATGGTAACGTCCAGTCGCCACCATGTACGGTACGTCATCAATAACGATCGTCTGGAATACCTTTTTCCTCTCGGTAGAGAGACAAACATCTTTTGAGAAATTTGAAACTGTTGTTTCTACAAATATCTTCCGAAAAATTTAACACTGTTCTTTGTATGAGTTCATAACGGGGAGACGGATTTACATTTCATTTGATGTAGGTAGTTTCAAAAAATATGTTTTTTCTTCAAAAGCCCTAAAACAATTAATGGAGGGGAAAAAGTAATAACGTCCTATTACAACAAAAACGTTCGGAATGTAAATTTCCTCAATCAGAAGGATTTAGTTCTGAAGGATTATCGGAACCTTTTTTAATTTTTTTTAAATTGAGTTTCACTTTTAAAGCAAGGATTTCGTGCATGCCATATTTCATGTTTGCCAATATGACAGTTCGCCGATTTATTTGCATACTGTCAATTCCTCCGTGTGGCCGGAGACCGTCCATCTCTCCAAGTCCCGGGGAGCGGAGAGGCGGATGCCTGGCCTCAGTGTCGGGGTTGTGGCCGGTACCGGTTGCCTAGGTTGAGGCGAACTGGTGCCCGTTGCGAGGTGGCGGCTTAGCGGGCCTGGCACCGGACTCGGCGGATACGTTCCCGACAGAAGCAGTAGCCGGAATGAGGCGGCGATGTCGGGATCGTGTCCGCTGGGATTCGGCAGTCATGCAAAAGCGTCGGGCTCGTTGGGCCGCCTCACTGTGGCGGCACGGAAGTGGAATGGAAAAGCCACGCGGCACGAGGGCCATGCGAAGAGGCACGCGCATCTCACCGCCGGACGGCCTATACAGAGCCCAAGCGGTAGGGTGCGTCAGTCTCATTTTAGAATCTGAAAGAAGAATGTATCTCTAAAGAACCGTGTCGGCAAACCCTATTGGTCCACATCAGTACATCGTAGTTCAGAACTCTTTTCTTTTTATCTTCATGTTTTTTTTTCCGTCGCTTATACGTATCTAGTTTTTTTTCTGATGAGGGGCTGCAACGCAACCCGAAACATTGTTCATAAAATAAATCTTTTTTAAGTTTATTACTTAAAATAGAATGCTTTATTAAGAAAGAACTATAATTCAGAAAACACTCTGACTTTAGGTTCTATTTTGGGCAACCTGTATATTTTAAATCATTTTTTTTTTTTTTTCAAAACTCATCAATTTTTTCGTTAAAATTAAGGGGCTATCAATTAAAATTTTTTTTATAAAACCATTTTTTAACGCTCTTCCATCCTCGATACTTACATTTTTTTCCATTATCTTATCAAATTAAAATCCATTTCGTCGACATTAGTGGTCATTTATTTATTCCCAAATCGGCGTGCTTTAAATGTGGCATATTGAACTTCGGAAAAATTTAGTATAAAAGACTAGTTTCGACAAAAATTGAGTTCTCGCACAACAAAAAAACGCCCAACAGTTCAAACAAAAGGTTTCCTGGTTGAAAACCGAGGAAATGGCTAACAACGTAGTAAAATCAGTGGTTTCTAGGACAAAAAACGAGTAGAAAGGCAGAAGGTGTGCCAGTCAACGAAGACACGTCGCCACAGATTTAATCGATAAGTGCAATGGGTTATTTTGACCCAACGGATTCTGTAATCCCCATTTGAATAAGCTAACGTTCAAAGATATTCCAATTTAATTTCGATGATGTTAACGCAGATTTCATTTCCCAATTTATTTTTCAACAAGTTTTATTTAAAAATAAGATTAAAACTTTTTTGAAAGCCACCTCGTTGATTTCTGTGT
>JACGAQ010001700.1:0-53475 GCA_014119065.1 Orius insidiosus | reverse complement strand
TTTTAATAATTTTTTTTTTTTTTTTGCCCTGGAAATTAAAACAATTATGGCAACGTACTTCCTTTAAAGAAACTTATTGTGATAACCTTGATGGATTGTTTTTGAAAATGGGTCTTCCAGACCCCTTAGGGTAAATGTGACTGGTGATTGCAACATCCTTTTTCCAGGAAATTAATATTAGGTGTCCAAAATGAAACTCGGCTAAAATCTACAAAATTCAAATTTACCCTGTGGCTGAGTTTCATTTGTACACCTAATAAATAAAACTTGAAGGAAATTTAATTCTCTAAAAATTTGCACTTTTTTTGTAGGATGCACATTTTCGGAAAATAATTTTTTTTTAAAAATAAATTTATCTTGAAAACAGTGCGTCCTAGAGAAAAAATGAATAGAATAAAAATTAAAGAGAATTAAATTTCCAACAGATTTATTTAGTGCATTTTTTCAATATCTGTAACGGTTTACGGTTTACAAGCCTTTAAAATTAACCTTCTTAATGGTTATACTCAATAACTTCTTACACGGAGAAGGTCAACTTTTGATGGACTTTAACGCCTAAAATGTTCAAAATTTTGAAAAAATGAACTACTAGGTGTACAAAATGAAACTCGGCTAAATCTACAAAATTCTTTACCCTGGGGCTGAGTTTCATTTTGTACACCTAATACTACTGGTCCATCTCTCAAAATAATAAAAATCCGATTTCATAATCATTTTCAAAGTTTATAATAAATTCACTTCAAGTCGAATTTCGTGATTCTTTTTGTTTTCGTCACAATTGAATCTTTCAAATTTTTGAGGCTCAAGGACGATGTGGTCAAAAAGTAGGCGACTGGATAGCAAGCGATCATGATCATCGACAAAAGATTCGGAGCGATATGCATGAGAAGAATTTCAACATTTCATTATAAGAATCCAATTGAAGGAAGGAATAAAATCCAATTAACGTATTCAAAAATAAAAGTATTTCAAACTATGTCCCATATTTCCTCCGAGCTTTTTACAAATATAAATGCCAACTGCCATCAGGAGTAAACAGGGAATCGAAATTTTATAAACGTTCATCATAAAAGATGCGATATTTATCTCGGTCATCCAAAAACTTTTCAACCATTTTAAACTCGTCAACCCTCCTATTTCAGAAAATCCAGAAAAATAAAACGCAATTCTTGAATAAAACACCAAAAATCCAAGCTTAATGTCTTTCGGTTGTACGAGAGAAGAAGCTCCGATTTCAGCGGCGTCGTCCATCTTCAATTCGAAAACAAATATACAATCAAATGGATGCTGTAGGCTAAGAAGGCAAGGCCTTCTTGATCACAGGTCATCATAAGGAACGGACATGCCAAACTAAATGAAACATGAAAAATCCTGTTTACGTTTTGTCTGAAGCAAATATCGGAAATAAAGGACACAGAAATGATAAAATCCACGATATCTGAAGACCAGTGAAGTCGTTGTATTTATTCTCCATCACAGGACTCACATAAAACAGCCAATGAGAAGATCATAACGAAAGTCCAAACCGAGCTTTTAAATTCGGGTTTGTTGAAATAAAGAAAAACTCCAATAAATAGTATCCACAAAGACACCGATAACTTAGGAACGTTCCAAAATATCGAAAAGTTAAAAAGAATCAAAGAAAATCGTAATCGAAGAGGTTATCCACAATGTTAGAATATAAAATGGAGTTTTTGAAATGAACATGTAGGAGAACGTAATACAGGTTATGATTAAAACGTAAACAAGTTGGTAGTCGAAGAACATAAAAGATGTCGCTACTATCGTGGACATGATGTAACTCCCTATTTGAAGGTACTCTCCTCTTTCTTGTAGACGACGAAGAAGACCGTAAGTATTCGACAAATTTCCACCAGGCGATATCCAGCGCGAAAAAATAGATGAGAAAATGAAGAGGCCAGTTTTGATAGTAGACAAAAGATGAGACAAGTAGAGCTTTTGTTAGGGCGGATATGTCCCAGATGATACCAAGCAAGGTGTACTTCCGATTGCAGAACGTTCTGTCCAACGTCATTTTACTCCAGACACTCGAGAGCGACGACGCATTATTTAAAGCCACATCCGTCTTTTCCAATTTAGTCACCTCATTCAAAATCGAGCAGAGCAGAAGGAAAGACCAAGAAACATAAAGCGATGATCACAGTTCTCAACATCCATCCAAAATAATTTCTATAATACTGTATCGATTTAAGGTAACCATGAATGATTTCCTTTGAAAGCTTCAACGAATAAGTATAGTTTCTTTCCAAAAAATGAATTTTTTGTTTCTTCAGAAGATCTTTGATATCCCAATTCGGTTTTAAAGGTAGAAACTTGAATAGTCCTTCTTTAATATCTTTACTGTCAGCTTCTAAAAGTCTCCCTAGTTGCTTCTGATTGCAAAAAACGGCTTCCATTTTGTGTTTCTCATCAGTTTTTAAGATTTCATGTTTTAAAACGCCTAAAGAGTGTGCGGGGATTGGTACTCCGAGAAGGATAGCGATGATCACTGATATATCCGTCTGGTTTATTTCGATTTTCTTGTCTTTTCTCCATTTCCATTTTCCATTTTCCCACCTGTTTCGATTCCAGAACCAAAAATTAAAAATGGCGTCTCAAATTTGCTTTGTTTATCAACTGATAGAGACGTGAAAATAAAAGTCGTCGAATCATCTTCAAACGTTTTTATGACGGAGTCGATTTGAAGTTCGTTGTGAAGGTCCAGTAAAAACAGGGTTTTATCTTTGCTTTTTGTGAACGAAAATGTTTTTAAGGATTTTTGGGTCCAGTTCTTGTTCGGATTGAACATCCATTGTTTGGAGCCGAAGTAAACGACGTTTAAGTCTTTCATTAGGCTGTCTTTGTATCGCGGAGGTAAATTGAGAGAAGACCAAATAGCCGCTCCGTCGTATTCCGTTCCTGTAGTCATCGACTGGAATTTCGCTTTGGTGCCGTTCGGAGGCGAAACGTAAGAGACACCCCAGGACCCTTTTCCAAAACGGAATCGACGCTATCGTTCGACCCATAGAACGTTTCAGCGCTCAGATAGTAGTCGAACATCAAAACTACCCTTTTAGACAAAGAACTTACATTTCGACATGTTCGACGTTCCACGGGAGAGTCGTATAGACCTTGATAATGGATGTCGACGACAGAAAAGAGAAAAACGGCATGGACAATAAATGCAAAAAATAGAACATTTTTTCTTTCTCACAAAAATGGACAGTGAACATATGATTTTGAAAAATCATGTTTTATTCGAGTTCTAAAAGAAATTCGTTTGCTTCTTCTAAGAGAACATGTTTGAATTTTAACTTCCTTAAAGAAGTTATTGTGATACCCTCCACGTCGGGTTTTTGGGGAGGGGTCTTCCGGGGTCCGGAGGGTCAAATCGAATATTGATCTTTACCGATCTCAACTTTGTCTGTGGTTCCGGCCGGCCGTCCGTAGCATTTTTTTCCGGAACACTTTACGGCCACAGTTTTCATTCGATTTTCACAAATTTTCACACAAATTTCTTTAGCCGGTAAACAAGAATGTAACGAGGGCGATTTTTCGATTTTGAATTTCGAAAAAATGGCGGAGATATGTCTGTTTGAAATTTTAAAAGACTCGCTGCGGCCGAACCGTTAATCCGATTTTCACCAAATTTTCATCAATTACTCCTTATTTTTTAAGAATTTTTGGTGTAAAAAATTGCCACTTTTTATTTATCATTTTTTTTAGTAGGGAGAAATTTTATACTTCTACCCTTTACGAGAGGCACATCCGTAGGCCAAAGAGCCCATTATACATTGGCACTTAGAAAAATTTTTCGAAAAAAAAAAGTACTGGTTTGAAGAGCTTCCAACGAAAACTTCCTTAAAGAGAAGTATCTATATAGGAGGGGGAAGTATAACGGAGGGGACGTAAAACGGAAGAGGAAGTATAACGGAGTGGGAAGTATATGGGAGGGGAAGTATAACGGAGTGGGAAGTATAACGGAGAGGGAAGTATAAGTGAGGGGAAATATAGGGGAGGGGAAGTTTAAGTGAGGGGTAGTATAACAGAGGGTGAAGTATAACGGAGGGGGAAGTATAAGGGAACGAAAGTATAACGGAAGGGGATGTATAAGGGAGGGAAAGTATAAAGGAGAATTTTTCAAGTTTTTTTTCGAAAAATTTTCTAAGTTTTTTTTCGAAAAATTTTTTGGTTTTCCTTTTTCTTTTCTTTTTTTGAAAAATTTTTTAAGTTCTTTTTTTCGAAAATTTTTTTAAGTGTCAAGGTAGAAATAATGGGCTCTTTGGCCTAGGGATGTGCCTCTCGTAAAGGGTAGAAGTACGAAATTTCTCCCTAATAAAAAAAATTAGTAGTTAAAAATTAATAGTTAAAAAGTGGCAATTTTTTTACACCAAAAATTCTTAAAAAATATAAGGAGTAATTGGTGAAAATTTGGTGTAAATCGGACCAACGGTTCGGCCGCAGCGAATTTTTTAAAATTTCAAACAGACATATCTCCGCCATTTTTTCGAAATTCAAAAATCGCCCTCGTTACATTCTTCTTCACCGTCTAAACTCTAAAGAAATTCGTGTGAAAATTTGGTGAAAATCGGTTGAAAACTGTGGCCGTAAAGTGTTCCGGAAAAATGCTATGGCCGGCCGGAACCACAGACAAAGTTGAGATCGGTAAAGATCAATATTCGAATTGACCCTCCGGGGTCTGGAAGACCCTTCACCAAAAACCCGACGTCGAGGGTATCACAATAACTTCTTCAAGGAAGTTAAAAACGTTTTATTGGCTTTCATCGATATTTCTCCGGCAAATCACCGGGCGTACCATGATCGGCAAAGATCACTATTCAGTCTGAAGGACCCTTTTACAGAAACCCTCACAGGAGGGTATCACAATAACTTCTCTTTGAAGAACTGTTAGAAAGGCAACTTTTCGGCGCTCACTTGGACAGCTGAATTCCGGGGTAATCCCTTTCAAATTAATTATTTACCTCTCGAATGTTGGAAAAAGGGAAATAATCCTGGAAAAACCGGAGAAAGGCAGGGAAAAACCGGAGAAAGGCAGGGAAAAACCGGAGAAAGGCAGGGAAAAACCGAGAAAGGCAGGGAAAAACCGGAGAAAGGCAGTTTTTGGGGATTAAACGTCGTATATAAGCAAACAGCTCATGTTTTTCGACAACCACTTCTAAGCTACCTCTACTCAGGGAAACTTCGATTTTCTACCCTCCTACAACTTCCATTTTCTACCCTCAAACAAAATCAAGTAAGTTAATTTTCTGTTTTGAAATTTATATTTTTGAAAATTTTAAAGCTGTTAAGTATCGAGTTTTTATTTTTATAAATGTTAATAACGTGGGAGAGAGAATGAAAAAAATGGATATTCCACGGCTGGTTGAGAAGAGAGAGAGGGAATAGTCTACCTGACGAGGCATTTTACGCCGAAACCGGTCGTTGAATATCCATTTGTTTTTCATTCTCTCTCCCTCGTTATTAACATTCATAAAAAAATTATGTTCAGACATAATTTTTATTTTAAGACAATATAAGAGGACTGTGGAAGTGCTAATCCGTAAACATGTAAACAGTGCCTTCAGATCTAGTCTAAAATGTTTTCCCTGCCAAGACACAAGGTGTCCCGAGTAAAATCCAAAACGCCTTCAAATATCGGAAATCCTGAATTTTAAAATTCGGTAATATTTCATATCGTTGTACCCTCAAGTTATTTAGTGGTATCAAGTTTGGTAGGAAACTGTAGGACCCGAGGTCGAGGCCAGATGTTGGCAAATGTTTGTTCGCTTCGCGATGATCCTAATTTTTTTGGCCCTTCTTTTTTTAATATCAAAAAATTCTCTGATGGGTTTTTTAGAAACTTTAGGGCTTAAAAGAAGATATTGTAAACCCTCGACGTCGGGTTTTGGGGAAGGGGCTTCCCCGGGCAATCGAATCTTTACCGATCTCAACTTTGTCTGTTGTGCCGGCCGGCCGGACAGAGGCGCTACCTTTCTTCTGGCGACCCTTTTGTCGCCTGATAAATTCTTCGTTATAGAAAAGACCCCCATAGAAAATTTAATTTCCTCTTAATTCGGTGTTTTTAATTTAATTTATTTCTTCCAGAATGCATCTCACCGCGCTTATCATCGCTTCTTTATTAATTTTGGGAGAAGTTAACAGCCCCGACCAACGCCGTTCAAAAAGTAAATAATTGCAAAAATGCAACAATAAAAATTTATTTTATTATTTATTTATTTATTTATTTTTTTTACGATTTAAAGAATTCATTGAATGGCGCCGTATTACTACATACAAGACAGAAGAGGCAGCTTTTTGCCGCCATATTAAGTGTAAGTGGACTATTTTCTCAGAGTACCTTTCTAGCTAAAAAAATTTGAAAGATAAAAATAGACTAAAAATTAAATTTTATATTTAGTAACTGATTTTATTTTTCAGATACCCGTTAACATACTTAAGTCTGTGAATGAAAAGAAGAAAAAAAACATGACTCGGCATTTGCGGTAATTTCTATAACTCAAAATAATTTTCTGAAACTTTTAGTCCAAAAGGGAAAAGTACATTCAAGAGAGAGAGATGGAGAAAAAATTATGAGATCGTGGCAAAATTACTGGGCCACCTCTCGAATGTACGTTTTCCCTTTTGCTTTGATTGGACAATAGACTAGAAACCAAGAGATCATAGGTTCGCATTCCACTGGGGTACTAACTTTTCTTCCACTATTTTTACTTCGTACTCCCTTTCTAGTTAAATAAACAATTTATGAAGGGGGGGGGGGTGGCATTTCAATAATTATTTATTACTAATTTATTGTTGTATGTTTCAGATTCCTATCACGACTTTAAACTCGGTTAACGGGTAACTAAATAAGATATTAGGGTAGTTTACATAGTTTACATAATTGTACATAATTGTAATATAAGTATATAAGATAATTTATTGTATAATTACATACTTTTTTAATTAAGATAATTAAGTATATTGTACAATTAATTTATTGTATTATTATAATAATTAATTGTGTTAGATCTAAATAAAATATTGCTTTACACAATTTTTTTTTTTTTCGATTTTGATCCATTTTTTTACGAAAAAAAAAAATTGTTGGGAATGATCATAAACCTCATGGCGAATTAAAAGTCGTCCTTTTAATATTAAGGAAGATGAAGATATAAATACGGGTTTGAAGAGCTTCCAACGAAAACTTCCTTAAAGAGAAGAATCTATATAGGAAGGGGAAGTATAACGGAGGGGAAGTAAAACGGAAAATTTGGTGAAAATCGGTTAAAATCTGTGGCCGTAAAGTGTTCCGGAAAAATGCTACGGACGGCCGGAACCACAGACAAAGTTGAGATCGGTAAAGATCATATTCGATTTGACCCTCCGGGGTCTGGAAGACCCTTCACCAAAAACCCGACGTCGAGGGTATCGCAATAACTTCCCTTATACTTCCCCCTCCGTTATACATATTCCCCCTCCGTTATACATACTTCACCCTCTGTTATACTACCCCTCACTTAAACTTCCCCCATATACTTCCCACTCCGTTGTACTTCCCCTCCTATATACTTCCGACTCAGTTATACTTCCCTCCCATAACTTCCCCCTACGTTTACTTCCCCTCCTATATAGATACTTCCCTTTATGGAAGTTTTCGTTGGAAGCTCTTCAAGCCAGTACTTTTTTCATTCTAAACCTCTTGACTGAAAATTGGGAAAGAAGCGTGTATTTTTCCTCAAATCTTTGAAGAACTCTATTTAGAGATTAGCCTTTATTTCATTCATACGCACCCCCCTTTTGGTTTAAAATCTGCTTTTAGTTCTCCATCGAACCGATAGCTTTTCGCTTTCGACGGCCATTTAAGAAATGAGACATCTTCCCCTTTTATCCACTGTCGAGCGTTACAATTGTATCCGTTAAGTGCTCCTAATCCCTGGACCCCCGAAAAAGGACGTATAATGTGTCCTTTTCTACAAATTAGAAAAAAAGACTGGTAGTCAAATCCTCCTTTTTTTTCCCCTGACGGTGAATCCCTTTCATCTCGGAAATCCCGGGTGATTTTTGAAACTGATACTTTCTTTTCAACTTCTTTTTTTTGTTAGTTCGTTTAGTTCAAAACTTCCAAAACTGTGCAGTTGGTTCATCGACTAAGTATATGTATTTGTTTCTAATTTATTCGGATCCTCGAAATCTCACTATGAATTTGGTTGAAGCAAGTTTAAACTGTTACTTTTATAGTTCATTATTGATAATCCAATGGTCGAAGGGACAAGAAATGTTTTTCGATGACCAACTTCAATTGTATTTTTCTCAATACATCCCAAACACATCAGAGATTTTTAGGGGTTGTTCAGTAATGTATGTAGTTTACAAATCTTAAGGCGATAGGTGCACAAAGCTGCACGTTTTCCAGAAAAAAATGTCAAAAAATATGGCTGGGACTGGATTCCAATTGGATTGGATTGCACTGGATTCCAATTGGATTGGATTGGATTGGATTGGATCGGATTGGATTGGATTGGATTGGACTGGATTCCAATTAGATTGGATTGGATTGGACTGGATTCCAATTGGATTGGATGATTGGACTGGATTCCGATTGGATTGGATTGGATTCCAATTGGATTGGATTGGATTGGACTGGATTCCAATTGGATTGGATTGGATTGGACTGGATTCAATTGGATTGGATGGATTGGACTGGATTCCAATTGGATTGGATTGGGACTGGATTCCAATTGGATTGGATTGGACTGGATTCCGATTGGATTGGATTGGACTGGACTGGATTCCAATTGGATTGGACTGGATTCCATTGGATTGGATTGGATTGGACTGGATTCCAATTGGATTGGATTGGATGGACTGGATTCCAATTGGATTGGATTGGATTGGACTGGATTCCAATTGGATTGGACTGGATTCAATTGGATTGGATTGGATTGGACTGGATTCCAATTGGATTGGATTGGATGGACTGGATTCCAATTGGATTGGATTGGATTGGACTGGATTCCAATTGGATTGGATTGGACTGGATTCCAATTGGATTGGACTGGATTGGATTGGACTGGATTCCAATTGGATTGGATTGGATTGGACTGGATTCCAATTGGATTGGATTGGATTGGACTGGATTCCAATTGGATTGGATTGGATTGGACTGGATTCCAATTGGATTGGATTGGATGGACTGGATTCCAATTGGATTGGATTGGACTGGATTCCAATTGGATTGGATTGGATTGGACTGGATTCCAATTGGATTGGATTGGATGGACTGGATTCCAATTGGATTGGATTGGACTGGATTCCAATTGGATTGGATTGGACTGGATTCCAATTGGATTGGATTGGACTGGATTCCAATTGGATTGGATTGGACTGGATTCCAATTGGATTGGATTGGATTGGACTGGATTCCAATTGGATTGGATTGGATTGGACTGGATTCCAATTGGATTGGATTGGATTGGACTGGATTCCAATTGGATTGGATTGGACTGGATTCCAATTGGATTGGATTGGATGGACTGGATTCCAATTGGATTGGATTGGATGGACTGGATTCCAATTGGATTGGATTGGACTGGATTCCAATTGGATTGGATTGGATTGGATGGATTCCAATTGGATTGGATTGGATGGACTGGATTCCAATTGGATTGGATTGGACTGGATTCCAATTGGATTGGATTGGATTGGACTGGATTCCAATTGGATTGGATTGGATTGGACTGGATTCCAATTGGATTGGATTGGATTGGACTGGATTCCAATTGGATTGGATTGGATGGACTGGATTCCAATTGGATTGGATTGGATTGGACTGGATTCCAATTGGATTGGATTGGACTGGATTCCAATTGGATTGGACTGGATTCCAATTGGATTGGACTGGATTCCAATTGGATTGGATTGGATTGGACTGGATTCCAATTGGATTGGATTGGACTGGATTCCAATTGGATTGGATTGGACTGGATTACAATTGGATTGGATTGGACTGGATTCTAATTGGATTGGATTGGATTGTATTGTATAATTTATCTATAAAATCTAGTTTTAAACTGCATTCGGACATTTAAAACTAAAAACAATGAAAAAATGATTTTTGTCCACTGTGGCCTATCATTCAGAGCACTGTGCGTCTCAAAAAAAGGCACGTTTTGAGCCAAAATTGGGCCCTCGAAGTTGCCATCCTTTTCTACTTGTTGTTGTGCAAAACACGCCAAAATCAGGTAAAATGGGAGTTTCTGGGCTAAGAAAGCCAGGCAAACATCCAATATGCTGTAAAACTGAAATTGTACGGTCGAAAATATCACCAAAACTTCCAAAAATCCGGTAAAATTAATAGTGAGGGTCTCTTCGCCGCCCTTGGAAGCCCTCCAAAAAAAGCGGGCGAATATTGGTAATCGCCTAATCGTTGATCAATCGTCGTTTATAGAGCTTTGCTAGCGAGAGGGGAAAAAAAAATTAGCCCCCTGTTTTATCAAACGAGCTTCTCATGCACAATACGAGTAACATTTAATAAATTTCTTTATTTTTAAATTTTGATTTTATAGTTTTTTCTATTTGTCTTAAATAAGCAAAAAGCAGTTTGTAAACGATAGTCATGTTATCCGTTGCAAAAAATCCATTACAGAAAGCAAAACGACACCAAAATTGGGAAAATAGCAGAAAGCGAATGATGCGAAAAGCTGTGATCAATAGCACTCATCCTATGCGTCATTCCTTTGGTACAAAAAAAGAAATACAGGCCTACAATATTATTTAAAAAAAGATACCATCTCAAATAATAATTGCGGAGTTCAAGCTCTTTTCCGAGGGCACAAAATACGGCTGATAATATGACAAAAGGGGTCAATAATTTGTAGATGATAAGTAAGGTGATTGTCGACTGATGGAAGGAATTCATCAAGCAGTCTGCCCAGTAAGTGTTGAATGATGTGACGCTGTCTTTATTCCCTATGCAAAAGAATCCTACCCAAGTGTACGTTAAAAGCATAAGCCCTCTAAGAAAATCATCTCTACCATCGCTTTTCGGCTTTTTGATTTCCATGTAGTGCCATATTACAAGGTTGAAACAAAATGCTGCCAGGCCGGCTGATTCTTGACGGACACTTAGCAAAATAAATCCTGGTCCTAAGCTCAAACAAAAATTGACTAATCCTTGGGCGAAAAATAGAGCGAAAGGTGTCAAACATAATATATACCAAGATAAACGTACATGGTCATATTTATCGATTTTATTTTCTCCAAGTTCGTATATTCCTAATACATTCAACAAAGCTACGATCATCACAAACAGCAAAGCAAAACTGACGGCGTTTTACGAAAGAATCACGCCAGTAGTAAAGATTGACGACGGCAAATAATATCCAAAAAACTCCTCCTAGTTTGATCAAATGTATATCTGGTAGTTGATCGATGATTTCAGAATCCATGAAAAAAGCGAGTAAAAATGAAGAAGCGATCCAGCCGAGGAGACTGGACGTTTCCTGAGTGAGATTGATGAAGTAAAAAATTAAAGTCATTATAATAACCATGGATTGTCTTGCTACTGGAAGATTGACTGCAGCGATTACTAATTGTGAATACCGAAGTGAAAAACGCCCACATGAGGTATTCTCGTTTCTGATGCAATTTGAGAAAAACCGAGCAGTTTTTAAGAGCCAGAAACCAAATCAAAGAAACGAAAACTGAAAAAATTAAAAGACTTTTGGGCCAATCGTACATCACTACGACCACGGCGTGCGCTAAACAACCGACAATCATAAACAAACCTAAAAAGCAATTGTAAATACTGCATATTTTCTTTTCGAATGAATTTTCTTCATGAAAAATATTTTCAAATAAATAAACTCCCCATCCTATATAAATTAAAGAAACCAAAATCATTATGGGAATTTGAAGTAATCACGTTGAAGACTTATTTGATAGCGATGATTTCTGTGGAGTTCTTTAGACAAAAGAAGGATTTCTGAGATATTTTTGTTTTGAGTGCAGCATCAAATTTTCTGGAATCGATTTCGACGTTGGTTTTGACGACGCTCAAAATATGTTTTTCATTGCATGCTAGGCTGTTGATTAAAGTCTCTGTTGGTATGTGAAGGATTTCTGCGGGAAGAAAACCGATGGAATGATACGGAGAAGGGTTTCCTAATAACGCCGAAATGAAAGGCGCTATGTCATTTTGTTTGATGTTTACTTGTGGGAGTTTTTCCGTTTTCCAAATTTTCGTCAGTTGGTCCTCATAAATTCGTCCTATTCCACGTTTTATTCCGCTTCCCCACGCTACGAAAGGCGTCTTCCGTAGAATCTCCTCTCCTCCTCCATGCGTACCACTTTCCGACATACCATGGTCAGCAGTTAATATAAAACTTGTTTTATCATCTTTATAATATTTCAAACTCATTCACACTTTTTTCTAAATTTTGATCCAAATTTTTAACCAAAGAAACACATTTGGAAGAAAACGGCAAATCATTGTGTCCACAATCATCAGAGCCGATGATGTAAACAAAAATATTATTTTATCCTTATGCAAGGTTTCGTTTAAGCTTGAATTTGAGAAAATCATGTTTAACTTTTGAAAGACGAAATCGTCAATTTTTTATAGTTCGAACCAACTTTCTGTTCAAAATCCGAATCCCATGTCCATTTGTGCCATTTGAAAGTAATCTTGCTGTCAAAATAATCTAAGACTGCAGGATCTCCAGCGTAGAAGACTTCATTGGCGTAATTGAAGATTAGGTCGATTTCAATATTTGAGAAGCCCATATAGTTCCAGAAAAGCGTCGTGTCGAAATCCATGCCTGCCAAATACGTAAAAGCGGCCGATCTCGAAAGCGTGGGAAGGCTCGCTTCCGAAACTCCCCAGCTTCCTTCATTCTCCATGATTCTCCTTATGTACGATCTGTTGTTTGCCGTCACGTTAAAAAGAAGCTGAGCGCTAAGTCCGTCCACCAGGAACAAAACGACCCTTTTCGAACTCGCATTTAAACTCACATTGCAGTCGACTCTTTCCTTCGTTTCCAAAGATCCAAAATGAAGCTCAAACACCGAATAGAAAAGAACCAAGTTAACAATCACAGAGAAATACACAATCCACATATTTTTCTACCTTATTTTCTCACATTTAACAATTTCTTAGCCTTAAAATCCTGCATATGTTAAGAATTTTGTTTAATTTTTACTTTTTATATCTTTTTTTCTCATTTAAACTACCCAAATTAAAGAAGAGTACACAACATTAGCTCTAACTGCAGGAGCAGATTTTAAAACCATTTTTAAATAATATTTTGTTTTTTATTTAAAAATAGATTAATTATTATTGTAATTGATTGAAAAGGGTGGATTGCTGCTGTTAATCGACGCTTGATTGCACAGCGCTAGTTGTTGTATTTACCTTGACAACGGTAGTTAAGTTTTCTGTTTACACCTGGCCGGTGGAACTTTTCTAGTTTTATTATAAAAATCATGACCAGAATCGACGAAGTTCAACTGTATAGAGACTACTGTCTAAAAAAGAACATAATTATTGAGCCAAATGTGAATCAAGCTCTAAAAAATGGGAGGTACGTTTTCTTTTTTAAATTAGTTATTGTGACACCCTGTATGTCTTTGGGGGGATATGTCTCACTCTGCCTAAATAGAATTTATTGGGGAAAAAACTTAGTAGGGAGATATTTGGGCTGCTTACGCCCGTTCCATGTTGTTGCTTGAGTGAAGATTTTTATTTTTTCTACCTATTAGGTGTACAAAATGAAACTCGGCTAAAATCTACAAAATTCAAATTTACCCTGTGGCTGAGTTTCATTTTGTACACCTAATAAATAAAAAATGTAGGAAATTTAATTCTCTATAAATTTGTACTTAATTATTTTTTTCTAGGATTCACCATTTTCGGAAAATAATTTTTTTAAAAATAAATTTATCTTGAAAACAGTGCGTCCTAGAGAAAAAATGAATAGAATAAAAATTAAAGAGAATGAAATTTCCAACAGATTTTATTTAGTGCATTTTTTCAATATCTGTAACGGTTTACGATTTACAAGCCTTTAGGACTTTAACGCCTAAAATGTTCAAAATTTTGAAAAAATGAACTAGGTGTACAAAAAAGCTAAAATTAAATCAGCGTTACAGGCGACCTGGACGTTTCCGGATATCCACTTGGAGTCGACACCTGCGAAGCGATCGCTTACGTACTTTCAAAATCTGATAATTTATTCAACCTTAATTTTACCGACTGCATGCTACCGCCTGGAAGCTTAAGCCTAATTTTGGAATCCTTACACAGCAACAAGATCGTCAAAGAATTAAATCTTTATGGGAATAACATAATGACAAATAGTGCAGCAAAATTAGGAAAACTTTTAAGTTTAAATTCCAGCATAAAAAGGTAAGTTTTTTTAAATTAAAAATAAAAATCAATTTCTCTTTAGTTTAATACTAAAATGGAACAACATGGGAGTATCTTTAGATTCCTTTTCCGCATTCTGCAGCGGCCTCAAAAAGAACCAAACGCTTGAATACTTGGACCTGCGGAGCAATCAAATTAGTCAGCAGTCAGCCAAAGATATTGCAGATGCTCTAAAAGTTAATTTAACCCTCAAACGCTTAGGTGAATACTATTTATATTAGAAAAAGCCTCATTTTTCTTTAGATCTTAGATGGAATTCCATAAAAAACGAAGGTGCTGAAGACCTACTGAAAAGCCTGGAAGAAAATAAGACTTTAGTTACAATGCAGTTAAGAGGGAATCTCATCCACAGAGAACTTTTGGTTGCCATTGGTAAGTTTTTTAAGTTTTCTAATCTTTTCATGACTCGATGTTTCAGTTCTTCAAGAAAAGACTGACTGTTAAGAAAACTACACATTTTAGCATTTTATGTTGCAGAAGAATGTTTGAAAAATCACGCGTCTGTTTTCAAATTAAACCGGGATCATATCGTCAAAACGGAAATACTTGTCAATCATATTAAATCGTTGGAAGAAACGAAGGCTGAGCAGTTGTCGAAGATCACAGAGGCCGCTAATAAGCATATGAAGTGAGAACGAATTTTAACTTCCGAGATCAAATCGAATATCGATCTTTACCGATCTCAACTTTGTCTGTGGTGCCGGCCGGCCGTCCGTAGCATTTTTTTTCCAGAACACTTTATTTCTTCATTCGTTAAAACAAAAAATTTGTAGGGAAGCAGAAAAACGGATTACAAATACCATAGAAGACAATCGAAATATGCATAAAAAATTAGATCAGCTTGAAGAGCAAGTTTTTAATTTTAAGACCAAGTATAAAATGAAAAACAGAAATCCGATTTGCTGGACGAGACGTTGAGAGAACGTGAAGCCGCGATGAAAGATCAAATTGCTAGTTATCAGTCGACCATCGAAAAACTTCAAAAAGTAAAAAAAAAATTAAATTTTTATTATTAGGTCGTTTCATATGAAATGTCCGTTTTCAAGGTAAAGTGATTTTAGTAAAAATACAATAATCGAGCTTTTTACTTTCCCTATGCACTTTAAGTGTCTGAAAACGGTAGGTGCACTTACACTAAGTTGTGCTGAAAGTTCTCTAACTGTTTGGTAGGGGTTTTCTTCTACAGTATGTTTAAGGTCATCGTTTTCAATTACAGTAGGAGGTCTTCCTCGGGGCTGGTCGAAAACTTATCAAACCAACGGCGAATGGTTCGTTCATTTACACTCTCTTCCCCAACACCTTACAGATGTTTCTAGCAGCCTCAGCTGCCGAACGGCCTAGTTTAAGCTCATAAAAAATATTACACGAAAATCGCGTGTTTCCATGTTCATATTTGAAGGTATACTAAACAGTGTGTGATTGGGAAGCTAATGTCTAAAAGAAAAGTAGAAGATTAGTAACTATTTTGATTATAGTTTGATTATAGTAGGTGCACTTTGGAAGTAAACTCGCAAAATCCTCTATATATTGCAAATATTATAAAATCGGACATTTCATGTGAAACGACCTAATATTATTATCTTTTAATAGGAATTACAAGCGATGCAAATAGAGAAATTAAAAAGTGAGAGTACGATTCAAGAAAAGCTTTCTGAAGAAAGAGATGCGATTATGAAACTTGAAAACGAGCTGGCGATCGAAAGGCAACTGAGTAGCAATTCTAAAATGGAGTTATCACAAATTAAAAGTCAAAGTGAATCCAAAATTAAAATTCTTGAAGGTAAATAGTTAATTATTTTTGGAAATTTGTTGTTTAAGAAAACAATTACGGTGCATATGAATGGGTTATTTTCCTGGAATTTCCCATTTTTCTCGGATTTTCCGGATTTTCTTTCAATTTTTTGGATTTTTTTTTATAAAGAAAATTACGATGCGGAGAAAAAGGCTTGGCAAAAAAGGTTTCAAGATTTAGAAGCAGCGAGCGAAGCGAAATTGGAAAAAGTAAGGACGAGCGCAATGGAAAGACAGCAGAGTCTGGAAAACACCATTATGGAACTGACAGAAAGACAGGTACTATCTATTAAACACTTGAATATTCTATTTCGGGACTCCTAATCTCATTGAAAGTGCAAAAAACACCCTTTTATACATTTTTGCCTTTTTTTCTTCAGTTGGTGTAGAAAATGAAACTCGGCCACAGGGTAAATTTGAATGAGATTTTAGCCGAGTATCATTTTGTACAGGTTGTTCATTTTTTCAAAATTTTGAACATTTTAGGCGTTAAAGTCCATCAAAAGTTGACCTTCTCCGTGTAAGAAGGTTATTGAAGTATAACCATTAAGAAGGTTAATTTTTAAAGGCTTGTAAATCGTAAACCGTTACAGATATTGAAAAATGCACTAAATAAAATCTGTTGGAAATTTAATTATCTTTAATTTTTATTCTATTTATTTTTTCTCTAGGACGCACTGTTTCAAGATAAATTTATTTAAAAAAAATATTATTTTCCGAAAATGGTGCATCCTAGAAAAAAATAATTAAGTACAAATTTATAGAGAATTAAATTTCCTACATGTTTTATTTATTAGGTGTACAAAATGAAACTAAGCCACAGGGTAAATTTGAATTTTGTAGATTTTAGCCGAGTTTCATTTTGTACACCTAATATTATACACTTGAATATTCTATTTCGGGACTCCCAATCTCATTGAAAATACAAAAACACCCTTTTTATACATTTTTGCCTTTTTTTTTCTTCAGTTTGTCGGCCAATGAACCCATTTATACTCGTATCTTTTTCTTTGATTTTGGAGTGTTTTCTGTAATTTTTTTGCCCCCCTTGTTCTACTATTGATATAAGAAATCCATAAATTTTAATTTTCAGTCAAGTAAAGTGTTATTGGTTAACGACAGAGTTGAGAGATTAAATCAAGAAAAGCAGATACTGGAAGGACAACTTCTCTCATCTCAAAGTTCTTTGGTTCAACTCCAACGAGAAAATTCCTCATTGATTTCTCAAGTTGCCGAACCTGCTCGAAAACTCACATCACTTCTTGAGGTATCCCTGCTAAACTACTCTAACTTTCTAAAACCCTTTTTAGGAACTATCGAACGAAAAAATGCTCAACCAACAACTAAAGCACGAAAAGATGGAAGAAAGAAAAAGCAAAGAGATACTTCAAAATGAACTCGAATCAGAAAGAAAAGAATTACTCTCCATCAAAAACCAACTCAAAACCAAGAAATGCATCATGAACAAGAAATCAAAGATTTAAAACATCGTTGCAACAAATTGAGACAAAATTAGAAAAAAGAAAGAAAAATTGCCAATATAAGGTATTTATTATGGTATTTTTATAAAATATTAGGTGTACAAAATGAAACTCGGCTAAAATCTACAAAATTCAAATTTACCCTGTGGCTGAGTTTCACTTTGTACACCTAATAAATAAAAATTGTAGGAAATTTAATTCTCTCTAAATTTGTTCTTAATTATTTTTTTCTAGGATGCACCATTTTCGGAAAATATTTTTTTAAATAAATTTATCTTGAAAACAGTGCGTCCTAGAGAAAAAATAATAGAATAAAAATTAAAGATAATTAAATTTCCAACAGATTTTATTTAGTGCATTTTTTCAATATCTGTAACGGTTTACGATTTACAAGCCTTTTAAAATTAACCTTCTTAATGGTTATACTTCAATAACCTTCTTACACGGAGAAGGTCAACTTTTGATGGACTTTAACGCCTAAAATGTTTAAAATTTTGAAAAAATGAACTACTAGGTTTACAAAATGAAACTCGGCTAAAATCTACAAAATTCAAATTTACCCTGTGGCTGAGTTTCACTTTGTACACTAATAAAAAAAATTGTAGGAAATTTAATTCTCTATAAATTTGTACTTAATTATTTTTTCTAGGATGCACCATTTTCGGAAAATAATTTTTTTTAAATAAATTTATCTTGAAAACAGTGCGTCCTAGAGAAAAATGAATAGAATAAAAATTAAAGAGAATTAAATTTCCAACAGATTTTATTTAGTGCATTTTTTCAATATCTGTAACGGTTTACGATTTACAAGCCTTTAAAAATTAACCTTCTTAATGGTTATACTTCAATAACCTTCTTACACGGAGATGGACTTTAAGGCCTAAAATGTTTAAAATTTTGAAAAAATGAACTACTAGGTGTACAAAGTTATGTTTTATTCCTTTTCTTTTTAGAAATGAAGAAAAAGCAAGAGCCAAACTTTTACATACAGCGTTCAGTAAGTATTGGGATAGATATCATCCATCTTCGTCAGGAGAAAGTTAAACAATTTTTTTTTAAATAAAAAATGAATACAAAAAAAACACAAATTCATTTATTATCATCATTTATTATCAAATAAAGAAAAAATAGAAACTACAATCTATATTAAAAATACAAAAATAACTTTGGTATACTATGGAAATATTAGGGGATTATAAAAATTATGTACATTCATATTCTGTAAGAAATGACAAGCAAATTTCACAGTGGAGTCTGTAGTGTTCTTTCCAGCGGCAGTTGCAGACATTTTTCTCCGTGGCGATTTTCGTCGTGTAATTACGACCGCAGCAGAGCAAACGGCAGTTTTCATAATCGCTACATTTTCTCCCTCTGGCATGACTGCAAAAATCATCCGATTTATCGATATAGGCCAGCCTGAGTGAGTCCAAAAAAATATCGTCCAGCCTAAAAAATATGAGTTTTGAAATTTAAAAATTTAAATTTACCTGTTGGAAAATTCGACACGTTCTGCTAAATGATATTTTATTTTAAGGTTTTTATGACGTTTATAAACGGTGATGGCGAAGACCAACACGTTTTGGTCGAACATGATCCAGAAATTCCGTGGCATTTACATTTTTTCGTGGTTGATGCCAAAAAAATCTGAAATTTTTCTTTTAGGTAGATTTCTTTTCTTCAAAAATCTACCTATTGTAATGTACCAAGTAGTCGCAGATTCAAAAAATTTTCTATACGTTTTTCGTTTCATACCTCCTGGACCCCAAAACCATCCTCAGTTGAAAAGTTTATATATATATATATATATTAGCACGATAACTGGAGCAATTTTAATGTGAGGGTGACGATATCCGGTATTTAGAGCTTTTATCTCAATAGCTCGGACGAGTTCGTTAATGGCTGAAATCGGACCAGCGATTCACCTACTTTACTTAGGGCTTAAAAGACAAAATTGGCATTTTCTATTGAAATCCTAGTCCTTTTGCAAAAAAAAACTTTAAGACCTCTGCGAGGGCGTGTAAAAAATTAATTAAAGCAGGTTTGGACGAGCCAGGCGCAAATATTGAACTAGCTAAACTTTAAAAAAAATTTGAATTTATACGGGAAATTATTAAATATTTTATTAATAAAATTATCAGATGTTTTTCTAGGGGCTCACTGGCGCAATTTTTCTTATAACATAATTATATATTTTGTGTTTATACATTTTAATTTTAATCATGAAAGAAATCTACCTTTTAGTCCCTGCTACCGCAGGGTCATTTTTTTTTTTATATTATAATTTTTTATTTTTACCCTTAGTCCAAGAAGAGAATCGTGAGCGAGAACCTTATGATGTAAATGTCCTTTAAGCGGTTTTAAAGAAAAAAACTTTTTCGCGTGTTCCTTCGCTTTTGACATATCATGAATGCAGTCGCGAGTTGGCCAGTTGCGACTGCAGTTTCCGCAAGGGAAATTTTTTCTTCCTCTAGCACATTCCCGGGTTATCGTATCGGCCAAACTTGAAGCCAAAATTGCATACAGAAATCCCGTTTCCTTAGTCGCTAAAATATAACTTATTTTTTATAAGCAAATATTGCCTTCTTTACTTTTTTAAATGTAGATTTTGTATAAGCGCAGTTCCAGGGTTCGTACATGAAGGCGCTTTGACAGGTAGATTTAGCTTGAAATACTGCTGTTTTTAAAATTTCGTTGTCTAGTCCAGTTTTAAAGCATACGTCGTCGATATCGCAAAGCCTGTTCATGCTCCAAAATAATCCTTCCACACGTTTTTCCAGAATAGTTTTTCCTTTCCTTATTTTTTAAAGCATAAAATTTTTTTTATGTTATCTTAAGAACTTACCAAATAGCTTTCTTGTTCCCAGATTGTTTTTTCTTCAAAAAACCCTCATAACTGAGTATAAAAAAAAGTTAAATCGTTTTTCTTAAAAAATAAGATAACTAATTATGAGAAGTTATGCCAAAAAGAAAGTAAAAAAAAAATATTTTTAAGCAAACCTGAGGGCGAAGATGGAAGAAAAAAGGAGAATTAATACAAAGGAATTCATATCTTATTCGATATTAAAGAGAAACTGAGTGTGAGATCTGAAGAGCATTTATTGTTTATAAAAAAATAAGTTTATGCGCACTTGAAAGAAAGAAAATGACCCTCTGGTCGTGGGAGGAGGAGTTATATTTTTCTGCCCGAGAATTTTTGTCCTTCGATGACGTTTCCTCCAAAAAAACACCCCATTTACCGGATTGCGATTTTCCTTGCGAAAAAATGGGAGTCATCTTGGTTTTTTTTAATCCTGGAAGAGTCAATTTTATTTGTGCTCTTTTTCCTTGATCTTTTGGCCGATAGAACCACTTTTTGACAGATTTTAAGAAGTTTAACTAAGTTTTTCGGCCGAGAAAAACCCTATTTACAGGTTTTTTGGCTATTTTTAACGGCTTTTTGGTAGGGAAACCATGTGTCCCCGATTTAGGAGACTTCCTCAGTTTCTAGGCCTAAAACTCAATAATTTAAGTACAGTTTTTGCTCATTTTCCTCGGTCTTTTAAGCCAAAAAAATCCCCTTTCCTCACAATTTTATGTTTCAAGGGTTTTACCACTGTATTATAATCTAGTACAAATGATAATGATTGGGTGGAACCGCCAGCCAATAGAAACGCATAATCACCGTCGTTTTCACCCCGATCTAGCGGTTGTTTCGAGTACCACAAGCTCGACGGTGCCGCTTTACAGCGGCTGTTTTGTCGTAGTGGAAACATTTTTTTCCTTCCAAGGCCATTCTAGGTTTTACTCAATTTTTCGGATAAGAAACAACCCTTTCACGGGATTTTCGTCGGTCTTCAGCCAAAAAAAGAACCCTGGGTGACTGAAATCGAGGAAAATGACCAAAAACTCGGTAAGAAAGATGTTAAACACCTTATCACCTGATACCTAATCGTCTAATTGCCCTGTTAAATCGGGTAATCCAGAAAATGAGGAAAACGACCCAAAATCCGATATAAATGATGTTTATCCCCCGAACACTCTATAAAACGGATGTTTCTATGCCAAAAAATTGGGGAAAACATCGCAGCCCCTAAAAATAGGGTGGTCAATGTTCGATTATAGGGTATTGAAACCTCAAAAAACAGATGAAACCGGTGTTTCTACCCCAAAAACTAGGAATACGACCCAAAAACCCGTAATGAAATGTCAAGCGCCTAATAAAACCGGTGTTTCTACCCTAAAAACTAGGAATACGACCCAAAAACCCAGTAAATGAAATGTCAAACGCCTAAAACGGGTGTTTCTAGACCAAAGAAAGGGGGGCTTTTTCAGGACTTTCGTCATCGTTGGTTGAGAGACTTAAAAAAAAGATTCCCACGAGAGATGGGCCTTAAAAGATTCGGAGATCATTAGCCCGAGAGTGACACAAGTTCTAATCCCTTTTTGGAGTTAATCATAAATTCATATCTCAGAGGGGGTACGGATCATTGACTACGTTCCGATCCGACTCACGACAGCTTATTTAACGTCGACTCGCATACCATCCTCCATTACACATTCTATAAATATTTTATAGTGAAATATACAAAGAAAAAGTTATTTTTTTTATCACTCGTTGATCCCTTTGGAATTATGATGTTTGTAAACACGATAGGACGAGTCTCGGCCACAATGTTTAGTCAGTCGACGATGGATTCCACAACGAAAACATGTAAGTTTATAAAAAAAAATTTATTTATTTCTTTTTCAAGATTATTAAAATATTTGCTCCTTTCGGAGGCCACCGAGGCTCGATGAGTTCATAAACTGGACCGATATAAATTAGGATTAAAGGACTTGTCAGATTAAAACCGAATATTTTCCCTCTTCCATCTGCCAAGAAATTATATTCCGTTTTAAAAATATTTGTTAAAAAATCTCAAGGATCAATTTTTTCCCCTCATAAAAATTAATATTAGACACTAATCTTCAGGGTTTGTCCACATCTATCCAAAAATCTTTCTCAAAATTTTAATTAATTGTTTGCTGGTCAGATTTTAGTAATGCTGAAATTTTAACTTCCTTAAAGTTATTGTGATACCCTCCACGTCAAGTTTTGGGGAAGGGTCTGGAAGACCTGGGGGAGGGTCAAATCAAATCAAATGTCCGTAGCATTTTTTTCCGGAACACTTTACGGCCACAGTTTTCATCCGATTTTCACCAAATTTTTTAGCCGGTGAAGAAGAATGTAACGAGGGCGATTTTTTAATTTCGAAAAATGGCGGAGATATGTCTGTTTGAAATTTTAAAAAATTCGCTGCGGCCGAACCGTTAGTTCGATTTCCACTGAAGTTTCACCAATTATTCCTTATATTTTTTAAGAATTTTTGGTGTAAAAAAAAAATTGGCATTTTTTTTACATTAATTATCCTTTTAGTAGGAGAAATTCTATACTTCCACGCCTTTCGAGAGGGACCTCTCTTAGCCAAAAATCCCATTATTTCTACCTTGATACTTAATAAAATTTTCAAAAAGAAAAATGAGCTTAGAAATCTATTTTGGGGAAAAAATAGGCGCAAATGAAAAAAAAAAAACTCGAAAAATTTTTCAAAAAACAAAAACTTTCACAAATAAAATTTTTTGAAAAAAAAACAAAAAAAAAACTCCTCTCCCTTATACTTTCCCCACCGTTATACTTCCTCTCCGTTATACTTCATCTCCGTTATACTTCCCCTCCTTATACTTCCTCCTCCCTTATACTACCCCCTCCCTTATACTACCCCCTCCTATATTTTTACTTCTCATTAAGGAAGTTTTCGTTGGAAGCTCTTCAAACAAGTACTTATTTTAAAAATTGAACCGAATAAGAAGAGGAAAAGAGTTAGGACCCCAGTGGGATTTAAACCTACGACCTTTGAATTACTAGCCAAACTATTAATTTTCTTGAGAATTTTTTAGGAAGATTTTTTTTCTTTCAATACATTCTATTAATTATGTATATGGAGTTGTATACGTAGAAAATTGGATAAAAATCCCGGCCTTGAAGTGTTCCTGAAAACAACGGACGGCCAGCACTATAGACGACCTTATGTCATTAATCAATTTTCCTATGCGGGTTCTGGAAGACACAGAAGTTGTACCTATATCCAATATCTACTGTTTAGAAATTTAAAAATCAAAAAATTCATTTTAAATAAAGAGCTTTTAAAAAGGCCGTTTCCGGTTCTTCAATGTCATTTTTACTACTAGAACTTCATTTTCTGTCTAAAAAAAAGAATGGAAGATTTTTTTTTTCACACTGTGGCTCGAAAATCCCCTGTGTGGAGCGGCGCTTAAAAAAAGTTAAAAACGGCACCCTCAGGCAATAAAGAGATTTGAGAATGAAAAGGCGAGAGACTATTTTCTAAGTGCCACCTGTAATGAATACGTACCTGTTTTTTTGGACACACACATACATATTCGGCTCTAAATCATTTCTTGTTCATCCGGTGGTGTCGTTTCGAGGCGCCTCTCGTCCCACCTTTGATCTGACCGTCGGCCTCTCTTCTCCCCGGCCCGAAAACAACTCGTAAAAGCCTTCGATTCACCGAGAAGGGTGATTATCCGGGGGGAGAAAAAAAATTAGGTATCCCTTTCTTCCCCTTTTGCATTTTCAGTTGTAAATACCACTCGAAAAATACAAGCGTGACCCCCTTTTTCTATAGGATTAAGGAGCCTCTTTCCGAAAAACCCTGTTAAACCTTATTAACAAACCGTGTTGCCACCCTCCTTGACAAGAAACACACATAACAATGAACGTTTACACTCTAAATAACACCATTTGCCAACCATTGTTAAACTAAGCGCCATTAAAATATTAGGTGTACAAAATGAAACTCGGCTAAAATCTACAAAATTCAAATTTACCCTGTGGCTGAGTTTCATTTTGTACACCAAATAAATAAAAATTGTAGGAAATTTAATTCTCTATAAATTTACACTTAATTAATTTTTCTAGGATGCACCATTTTCGGAAAATAATTTTTTTAAAATAAATTTATCTTGAAAACAGTGCGTCCTAGAGAAAAAATGAATAAAATAAAAATTAAAGAGAATTGAATTTCCAACTGATTTTATTTAGTGCATTTTTCAATATCTTTAACGGTTTACGATTTACAAGCCTTTAAAAATTAGCCTTCTTAATGGTTATACTTCAATAACCTTCTTAAACGGAGAAGGCCAACTTTTGATGGACTTTAACGCCTAAAATGTTTAAAATTTTGAAAAAATGAACTACTAGGTGTACAAAATGAAACTCGGCTAAAATCTACAAAATTCAAAACCCTGTGGCTGAGTTTCATTTTGTACACCTAATATATACAAACCTCCTTTTTCTTGAATAACTACAGGGGTTTGTCGTTTTATTAGTCTTAAAAATTAAAAGGTAAAAAAAGGCACAAGTTATTAAAACTGCTAATAGGTGGTTGAAAAAAATTTCCTCAAGCAGTTGTTTTTTGTCGCTCAAAAACCCATAAAATATGAACAAAGTCGTAAGGGTCCATGATTATGAAAGCTTGTTATAAAAAAAAAATGAAATATTTCAGAAAAAAAAGGTGTGGGAATGGTGTAAGTAAAGATGGCCGAAGATTCTTTCTCTTTTTTTAAAATATTTTTTTTTTATCCTGGGTGGTCCCTCATTAATAGAGCCACCTCAACTCCCTTTAGACTCAACCATCAGAACGTTATTTATATCTGGAACACGTCTTTATCAAAAGCTAAACTCGTAAATCTCGAAACTCCCCGACTTCTCCTCCGGCCGTAGCTTCAAAAGCCATTCCTAAACCGCTACATCTCATAAATGTCACCACCCTTGTTCTCACCTTCCTTATCTCATTCCCGGAGCTACTTCATTTTAATTTTTTACATAATCAATGAGTCAAATTATTATTATTTTAAACTCACCAAATAAATGTAGGTTTTTTTTTACCTCGTTGTTTAATGAGGGAGAAATAATGGAGGCGATGGTGGCTCTACCTTGCTGAGAACTGTGGTCAACTGTGAGGTTGCTTCTAAATTCTCTTCCCGTTTTTTTCCCAATAAATCTCTATGGGATAAGTCACTGAAAAAAAAAAATATTATTGAGATAGATGAGGCTTATTAAACCGAAACGCGTCGTGTGATACCCTGTATCTCAGTCATTTCTTCCTCCAATTATTAGGTGTACAAAATGAAACTCAGCCACAGGGTTTTGAATTTTGTAGATTTTAGCCGAGTTTCATTCTGTACATCTAGTAGTTCATTTTTTCAAAATTTTGAACATTTTAGGCGTTAAAGTCCATCAAAAGTTGACCTTCTCCGTGTAAGAAGGTTAGTGAAGTATAACCATTAAGAAGGTTAATTTTTAAAGGCTTGTCAATCGTAAACCGTTATAGATATTGAAAAAATGCACTAAATAAAATCTGTTGGAAATTCAATTCTCTTTCATTTTTATTCTATTCATTTTTTCTCTAGGACGCACTGTTTTCAAGATAAATTAATTTTTTAAAAAATTATTTTCCGAAAATGGTGCATCCTAGAAAAAAATAGAGAGTTTCAGGGAATCGTAATTCCGAGTCCCGACTCCGACTCACCAAACGGGAAAGGTCTTCTCGTAGAGGCTATAAAACAGAGTTTCAGGAAGTCGTTCCGACTCAGTTAGTTCACAATATTCTCACTACAGCAAATTCATGAATCGAACTTAGGTACCTTTATTTCTTCGACTTTAGCCAATGCTGTTGAAAAAACTCCCAGGGCTCCTCGTTGGATTTGAAATTGTGAAAACAACAAAAAACAAACCGAAACTAAACGATATTGGATTTGAAATCGTAAAAACAACAAAAATAACCTGAAAATAGACGAAATTGTATTTGAAATCGTGAAAACAACAAAAAACAACCCGAAAATAAACAAAATTGTATTTGAAATCGTAAAACAACAAAAAACATGAACCCGATACTAGAAGAGATAACGAAATAACCTTCGTAAAATATAACCTTACGTTTACTCGGAATCGGGATTTGAGTCGTTCCGGTATACGACCCAGCCGAGTCGGGTCGTATCACGATTACGACCGGCTCGAGTCGTATGACCTTGAGCGAGTCGGAGTCGGGACTCGGAATTACGATTCCCTGAAACTCTCTAATAATTAAGTACAAATTTATAGAAAATTAAATTTCCTACAATTTTTATTTATTAGGTGTACAAAATGAAACTCAGCCACAGGGTAAATTTGAATTTTGTAGATTTTAGCCGAGTTTCATTTTGTACACTATATAAATTTAATTTTTTATTAATATAATAAACAAATAAAAAATGTAATTTCAAGGTAGAAAAAATCAAAATCTTCCACCAGTCAGACCATACAGAATGGGTAAGCAGCCCCAATTTCTCCCTACTATAATTTTCTTGATACATGTGAGTTTACGATACCAGAAGAACACGCATGCGCGAGCTTTCATGCGTTTTTAGTTCCCGCGTTTTTTCAAAAATGCATCAATAAGATTTGCCTAAATTCAAACTCGTTTGATAACGCGAGGAGGTTAATTGTTTCCTCTCGCAAGGAGAGAGCTCGTTTTAAAACACGATGGGGTTAATGTTTTTCCTATCGCAATAATAGCTCGTTTGGAGAGGAAAAAAAAATCAAACGAGCTCTTCTTGCGAGAAGAAAAAAATTAACCCCCACATGTTATCAAAATAGTTGAAATTGTGTGAATTTAGGCAAATCTCTAAGCTGAATTTTTGAAAAACCGCGGGAACTAAATACATAAGAAATGTCACGCATGCGCGTTGTTCTGGTATCGTAAACTCACATGTACCATCTAAAAAAATGAATTACTAAGAGTATGGACCAATTGGCCGTCTTCGCCATTTTTGCGAATTTCCAAAAAAAAAGCTCCCGGCATTATTTAGATGACTAGAAAGGAAGATTCTGTGCAAAATTGGTAAAAATCGCGGCCATCAAGTGCTCTGAAAAAAAAAAGAAATAACTTATAAGGACTGACGGCCGGCACAGAAGACGAACTCATGTTCACTAAAGTACTCAATATTACGGAGTCAGAATACCCTCTCTCAAAAACCATAAATGAAGGCAATTGAATAACTTTTCTTTGAGAAAGTTATAACATAAAAGGACTTCAGCTTACCCTCTGCTTTGCGGATTTTTTGGTGTTTTTTTTTTCAAAGAAGGGTTTTTGCGATGAACTATTTTGAGAAAAATAACTTTTGATCATAAAACGGCTCTTTTGTGACTCACGGGTGGACGAGAAATAGTTTTTTTATTGCACGAACCCTTGAAAGGGGGCGGAAAAGGTGAGAGTTTTTGAGGATTTAAAAACTGGGTGCATTATCCCAGGTAAATAATTTTATTACTTTACGACTCAGTTTGCTACCAAAGTAAACAGAGTCCTTTTCCGCGCTACTTGAGAAAAAGGTCTCATTCACTAAAAATTACCGCCACCCAGGTCGTGGCGTCATAAAAATCGATTCATGGAATACTTCCATTTTAAGAAGCCTTTCCCACGGTCAGAAAAAAAAAGTCTTCCGTGCAAAAGTGCGGAAAATCGACGATGAAAAGATGACTCAATAAAACGAGATTTCGATCTGGAATTCTTTCGATGACGTGTGAATACCGAAAATTACGAAAGCCTCCGGGTCGATGGGAGATGAGGGCGGACATTTTCACGCTCCAGTTAGCTCCGGATCCCTGATATCTTCATCTGGTCGACTCCCTTTTTAATTTGAAGACATTATTAGTCCACCTTAATTTGATATCCGATTCCTACCTCAGGAGCCAAACTCTTTTATTCTTCACGGCTAGCGGCTTCCATCATTTCTCAAGACCGGTTAACAAGGCCCGAATAAAAGGTAGATTATACTCACTGATTTTTTAATACCATATTTTAGCCATTAAGGAAATTCCAGCGACAGTAAATTCAAAAGGAATAAAAAAAATTAAGAAAAAGAGGGTTTTGGGACCAAAAAAAGAAATAAGGGGGTTTCACCCAAAAGACGCTTTTAAGAAATTAAAAAATAAATAAATGCCGCACAATCCGGTAAAAGCTGCACCTCCTTTTTGCCAAAATTCAAGGGAAACGTAAAAAGGGGGGAGAAAACGGGAAAAAAACCTTTTACCAGTTCGATTATAAAATACAGTAAAAAAAGGTGTTTAGGACAAAAATCTTTTATTAGGTGTACAAAATGAAACTCGGCTAAAATCTACAAAATTCAAATTTACCCTATGGCTTTTCATTTTGTACACCTAATAAATAAAAATTGTAGGAAAAATTCTCTATAAATTTGTACTTAATTATTTTTTTCTAGGATGCACCATTTTCGGAAAATAATTTTTTTTAAAAAAAATTATCTTGAAAACAGTGCGTCCTAGAGAAAAAATGAATAGAATAAAAATTAAAGAGAATTGAATTTCCAACTGATTTTATTTAGTGCATTTTTTCAATATCTGTAACGGTTATGATTTACAAGCCTTTAAAAATTAACCTTCTTAATAGTTATACTTCAATAACCTTCTTACACGGAGAAGGTCAACTTTGATGGACTTTAACGCCTAAAATGTTTAAAATTTTGAAAAAATGAACTACTAGGTGTACAAAATGAAACTCGGCTAAAATCTACAAAATTCAAATTTACCCTGTGGCTGAGTTTCATTTTGTACACCTAATAAAAATGCCCAAAATTTCCGTAAATATGGCTTCCCTGGCCAAAATTCCAAGGAAAACCCCAAAAAATTTCGGTAAAATGCGCGTTTCACCAAAAACTTTAAAAAGTAGAAAGAAATGAAACAAGTTCTGTCATTTGGGAAAAAATAAAAAAGTCTGAGGAGTTTGGACAGACTAAAACGAGGTCATGGTATCTTGGGATTAGTGTCTCGCCTCCCTACAAGGGAGAAAATAAAAAACCTAAAACCACTCATATAAAAACAAGTCCAAGGGCTTGAAAACTTCTTGACACATTTTATTTCCTTAAGAATTTCAGTATTAAAAAATCTGAGAACTACTTACAGAAAGCGCGTATTTTAAAATGGAAGTTTGTCCAATTACAAGGACCACCCCCTAAGCCACAAACGCCTTTTTTTTCCCAACAAAGAAGATGGTGGGAGAATTTATTAGAGAAAATAATGGTTTAGCATAATTCCTCGTGTTTCAGGTAGTATCTGAAGCGGCCTTTTTCATCTAAACGCCTTTTGACACCCTAAAAAAGATTTCTTACCTAACTTTTTTTTCCCCTTGTTTCAATAAAAAAAGTTCTCAATGAAGTTGTAATTTTTCATACTTTTTGTTCTCAAAAAATTTTTTCCCTTGAGGACAATTTTTTAGACGAAAAAAAAAATACAGAAGGAAGTTATTTTTTAAAATTTTCTAAAAAGCTTTTAAGTGGTTTATTTGTATTTATAAAGACCGTTCATAAAATTGTTTTGACGGATCGGAAGAGACTTTCCGTATCACCTGTTGTTTAGTCTCGACAAGAACTTCCGAAACATTTAGAAAGGCGCCCTTTTAGCTCCTAAGAAGGCTTGTAAAGCGATGGCCGTGAAGAGGGGAGGAAAGTCGCGTGCCGTAAACACGTGTGTCCAATAATAAACATCCGCAGTTCTAAATTGTCTTTTGATTCTACATTTTTAAAAATTCAGGTATAAAAAATGGAGTTTTTTTTATTTTCTCCGTAATTATGGGTGGTTTTGTCACTTTTGGAGCGTGTCGGATTTTCGAATTTTGACCAAAGACCACCGGGTCACTAGGAAACCTTTCATTATTTCACCGACTCAAGTTTGAGGCCCTTCGGGTTTAGACTGTCAAGAAAAAAGTATATAATTTAGTTGACCTTTGAAAATTGCCTACATTTTATTTTTAAAATAAAGTAAATAAATGAAGGCTCTTTTGTCAGTGCGGTTTCAAGAAATCAAGGTCAAACTTTAGTTTGAAAAAGTGGCAACTGAAAAAAAATTGGTCATGGGAGGTGAATCCTTTATGTCGTTAATAACAGCTACACGTGTTCAGGAGGTAAAAGGTCCTTTTGGGGGGTTTTCAACACTCCTTTGACTCTCGAAGACGACAAAAGAGTCGGAAGTGGCTTTTCGCCCATTCACCTATTCCAAATCACCTTTCAAACCTTGAATGAATAAGAGATCCACTGTTGGTGGTCTACAAGAAAGTGTCAACTCAATAGCGAAAAACCAACATTTTTAGGAGGTAACAGAAAACGGAAGAAAGTTTTTGGAGCCTTTTTTTCCATCTTTTTTAAGGATATTAGGTGTGAAACTCGGCGAAAATCTACAAAAAAATTTACCCTGTGGCTGACATTTTATACCGAGGAAGAGCCCCCCACAGGATATGGAGGGTAATACAATATCTTCAGTTTGAGAAAGATAAAAATCGAGGTGTGAAAAACAATGGTAACTAGCGGTAAGGCGCTTGACCCTCAGAGCATATCGGCTTTGAGAGTACTGTGTCGCATCTAATGTCAGGGCGCGTCAAAATTTTATTTTATTTCAAAAATTCCTTCTTCAAGTGACTATTAATCTCGGATTTATTCTTTTTTATTTCTAAGCCAATATAAACACATTTTATTCCATCCTCCAGACAGAAGGGAGGAGGAAAAATAGTCGTGCACCTCCATGTAGATTAGCAATATCCATAGAAATTCAAGGTCATGGTTAATATTTTTCCCCTCGCAAGGAAAGCTCGTTGGATAAATAACAATCTTTTTTCTCTAGTGGATGAAAACCCCTGGTGGGGAAAATTAATTAGTCAGCAAATTAATTAGTCCGTCGCTAGAAATATTTATTGAAAAATAAAGGGAATTTTCTTTTAATTTTAGGGAGAAATTTTGGTTTTTGACCAGCTACCATTAGCCTGGTTGGGTAAATATTAGGTGTACAAAATGAAACTCAGCCACAGTGTTTTGAATTTTGTAGATTTTAGCCGAGTTTCATTTTGTACACCTAGTAGTTCATTTTTTCAAAATTTTGAACATTTTAGGCGTTAAAGTCTATCAAAAGTTGACCTTCTCCGTGTAAGAAGGTTATTGAAGTATAACCATTAAGAAGGTTAATTTTTAAAGGCTTGTAAATCGTAAACCGTTACAGATTGAAAAAATGCACTAAATAAAATCTGTTGGAAATTTAATTCTCTTTAATTTTCATTCTATTTATTTTTCTCTAGGACGCACTGTTTTCAAGATAAATTTATTTAAAAAAATTATTTTCCGAAAATGGTGCATCCTAGAAAAAAATAATTAAGTGCAAATTTTAGAGAATTAAATTTCCTACAATTTTTATTTATTAGGTGTACAAAATGAAACTCACAGGGTAAATTTGAATTTTGTAGATTTTAGCCGAGTTTCATTTTGTACACCTACCTAATAATAAAACCCAGAATCATCTTCCTTTCGTTGTTAATTGAAAATGTCGTCAGCTTTTTTCGAAGTTCGCAAGAATGGTGGAGATCTGTCTCTCTGAAGTTTTGTATGGGCTACGGCCGTTCGTCCAATCTTCACCAAATTTTTAAAAATACTCCTTATATTTTATAAAATTAATTGAAAAAAGTGATGTTTGGGGTTTTCCGGCAGTTTTGTGTGTCCTGGCTATGAAGGATTTTTTGTTTTCAATAGTAGGGGTGAGAAATAATTAAAGTAAGCTACTTTGAGAAAGTTACCGTTGTGGCGAGCTCCAGACTTTTTATTCTGTAATATTTGTAGTTTTAAAAAAGGAAATTTCGTTAAGTAAATGTACATAGATAAGTTGTTTGAGGAACAAATAAATGTCGTCATACTTATTAGGACTAGTTAGGTGAGAGTTTTTATTGATTTTATGAAAAATTGAAAATGTTTAGACAGTATATTTAATTAATTAACTTTTTTAAGTCTAAAGTTTGATTGGTAAATTTAATCGATGTAAAAAAAAGAATGTTGAAATGAAAGCTTGGTGTTCCGTGGGAAAGATCTTGGATGCTGCAATCCCCTCCTTTTAAAAAATAAAAAAAAAAGTTTTGATTTTCTCAAGTTGTGTCTTTTTCAGAGGAGGTCTAAAGGCGTGGTTCTTAAAGTGGGGGACCTTCAAGAGGCGTTTCTGTCTTTCGGGATTGGATCGAGAAGTTCCCTCCCAGGTCCCCCACTTCAGAAGGTCCGACGACGTCCCCGAGCATCTCTCAGAAGTCCCCGGTGAGTGGAAGTGAATAGTGGACCCCTTTTACCGTAAAAGATATTTTTCTTTTTTTAACCCTTCGATCATAAAATTTTCGAAAAAGTTCGACAAATCCAAATGCCATGAGATGTGGTCTTCAAGTGTCGTCGTTGCCTCGCTTCTCTTGGCCCTCAGCTACGCACATGTTCAGAATCGGCCCCGGCAAGGTAGAGGACGAGGAAGCAATTGGTGGTAAGTCCAAAATCTCTTTTTTCCCTAAATTTTTACTTTGAAACCATTTCTCGATTAGCATTCAATAAGGACATAAAACTTTCTTACGTCTCCACTCGTTACCCGGCCTCCTAAACCACTCAATTTCACATTGTCAAAATTGAAAGGGCATAAAAAAAAATTAAAAGATTTATTCATTTTCTTGATTAATCGACCACACGCGAACAAAAGATGATAATTAATAGAAACAATCGCTCATTGTTACCATCTTCGACATGGCTACCAATTTTTTTCCCTCACATGACTAATCAAAAGATCAATCGTCATTTAAAAACATTGTTTTCAATTCAACGGTATTGTTCATGAACAATAACAGACTTAAAACATCATAAAATTCAACTTTTATTTTTAATTACTTTTCATAATTTAAATTACTTTGTAAAGATCTACAAAATTATTTTATATAGTAGGATTTAATGAGCAATTTGAACGTTTATCATCTTAAAATTAATAGCTCCGGTCATTAAATTTAATTAAAGTCTTTGCTTTCGTTAAATTTAACAATTTGTTATTTTATTTAAGTTTCACTCATAAATTTATTTTTAGGAGTTAATAATGATAATTATTGCATATTTTACTTTTTAAATTACTTTAGAAAACGTTGATTTTTTATGAAATAGAAAAGTCGTTTAACATGTTTTGATACGGCAATAATTATTACGTACATCATTTTAAATTATTCATTAACCTTTCGTAAGTAGTTTTTTAAAATTGATTTTGACCTTAATTTACAATTTACACGCTTTTTGAAAATCGAGAAAAAAAACTTATGTAAAACGTTTTGATGTCACGGGGAAAGAAAATACGGAGTTTTACGCTTTTTGATTTTGAATTTAGCTTTGCTAACTTAGAATAGGTTTAATATCTTGCTTATCGGTTATTCTAAAGAAAGGAAGATTTAGTGAAAATTTGGTGAAAATGAAAATCGCGTAAAGTGTTTCGGGAAAAAAAAAGACGCCGGGCGGCACCAAAACATCCTCGCTAGAGGTCACTAATTTTCCTTTTTTTTTTCAAGGCTGAATGGTCAAAAGCCTAATAAAATTGCCCAAAAACCGGAGGGTACACAATAACTTCTCTTTGAGGAAATATGATAAATCAGTGGTAGCTGCGAATTATTTCCCAGTATTCTCATTTTGGAATTTTAATGTATCAAAAACTATTTACCCATTTATAGCGTAGTACAATCATAATCATTTTTTTAATTATGACTGCGATTACGGAAGTGATTATGATTGCGATAATGATTATAATCATAAAAAATTAAAATTAAACATATAACTATTTAAAATTAGGCCCTACTCTTTATAAATTATTAAACATTAAAATAACGTAGTCCGTCAATATAACGTCCTCCTTGAAGGTTTTAATTAATTATCAATTTTTACAAAATCAGTGCTACCTTGAATTTTGGGATTTCTTCGTGTTTTTCTTGGCTGGTTTTTTCCCCATATTTCACGGAAATTTTCGGAAAATGATTTTGTTAATATGAAAAATAAAAAAATAATTATAAAATGGGATGAGCTTCCCCTTTTTATGCAACTCTTAAATAATTAAAGAATTTTTCCTTTGCTAATTAGGATGGTTTGAAAACTACTTTTGTGACCTTTTAAAAAATTATTTAATATTTAATCATGTTTATTTCACCTCATTTTATTTATTATATCATTCATAAAATAATTAGCCATTTAAAGTTTAATTGATGTGACAAGTAATTATGGCGTTTAACATTCTTGTAAATCGTTGATTTAATTTTATAGACTCGTTTTCATAATTATCCTTTTTTTTATACCAGGTTTTTTTGTGAAGTGTTTTTTTTAAAAAAGATGGTCTTTTTTTCCAGGGGCTTAGCAAAGGCTGGTGAGCCGAATAATCTTCTCCCTCTGTCACCGGGAATGTTGTACATGGAGCCGCTGGCGGGTTCGCCTTTGAGGAAAAAGCAGCGGAGTTTAGTGAGGGAAAATCCAGGAGTTTTCGTCGCCATTTCGAAAGGTGCGAATCAGGCGATACTCGAGTGTCAGTTTCAGTTTAGAAACCGTCGGTGGAACTGCTCCACGAGAAATTTCATCCGTGGGAAAAACCTTTTCGGAAAAATCGTCGACAGAGGTAATTTTTTTTTTCACGAGTTCATTTTCCCATGCAAAGTCAAGTCTGGAAGAGTCCAGACAGATTCTTATCTAATGGTTCTTCCTTTCCCCATTGCTCATCAAAACGTGACCCGTTCCGAGATAGAAGGGATGAAAAAACATTATTAATTAATACAGCACGTTCCTCTCACGGCAGTTGAAGAAAAAAAAAGACCCTTTGCGGTGACCGGAATTGAAAATGATAAAAAGACGGAGATGAAAAAAAAAAAAAAAAAAAAAAAAAAAGGTTTTTTTTTAACTCGATGGACGCAAAAGGAAATATTCTATTCTGGTTTACACCTGTTTACAAGCTGTTGCATCTCATAAACATTAATAGTTGACGAACTCGGAATAAATCATATTCAATAGCTTTTTAATATTTACAAAGCATACTCGTTGAATGCTTAATAATTTTTTTCTTTCGTTAGCACAGATTTTAATGGGTCAAACTGGAATAAGGCATTGAAGGTCACTGGGGTACTGGATGGTTTATGCAGGGTGTTTCAAATAGATTGGACCAGCAAAACGGCAAAGCATTTAGTCCTACAAAAAAAAAAAAGTTAAATTCAAACTCCCTTATTTTTGACTGCAAAATTTTAAGATGATTTGACAATTCATATGACCTCTTTGAAAAACAAAAAATTCGGCGGGTTTTAAACCAAAAATTTTTCCGGGTTTTCCTTTTTTTTTTTTTTTTTTTTTTTTTTTTTTTTTTTTTTTTTTTTTTTTTTTTTGAAAAATTTTTTAAGTTTTTTTTTTGAAAAGTCTCAAGGTAGAAATAATGGGCTCTTTGGCCTAGGGATGTGCCTCTCGTAAAGGGTAGAAGTACGAAATTTCTCCCTACTAATAAAAATAGTAATTAAAAAGTGGCAATTTTTTTGCACCAAAAATTCTTAAAAAATATAAGGAGTAATTGGTGAAAATTTGGTGAAAATCGGATTAACGGTTCGGCCGCAGCGAATTTTTTAAAATTTCAAACAGACATATCTCCGCCATTTTTTCGAAATTCAAAAATCGCCCTCGTTACATTCTTCTTCACCGGCTAAAAAAATTTGTGTAAAAATTTGGTGAAAATCGGATGAAAACTGTGGCCGTAAAGTGTTCCGGAAAAAATGCTACGGACGGCCGGACAGCCGGCACCACAGACAAAGTTGAGATCGGTAAAGATCAATATTCGAATTTACCCTCCGGGGTCTGGAAGACCCTTCCCCAAAAACCCGACGTCGAGGGTATCGCAATAACTTCTTTAAGGAAGTTAAAAATCCCTTAAATATGGCATTTTTTAAAGCTGTCCAAAGACACGATAGTCAAATCAACTTGAAATTTTACGTAGATTACGAATCTGAAATAAAAATAGGGGTTCTCAAAAATACGATTTGGTGTCGCTCTGGGACACCCTGTATACCAAAACCAAAATCTTCCAAATGGAGTCGATTCCCATCCAAAATAAGGGTGGGTATACATTTAATTTTTTTTGTAGGACTAAATGCTTTGCCTTAAATTTGCTGTAAAAGTGACAAAATGGTTTTTCGCTAAAGTGCTCCCGTGTTTAACGAATTCTGGGCGGTTTTCCTCGACTTTTTCCATTTCATAGGATGCTTGAGCGTTCAGCACACTTTTTGGGTCATTTCTCTCTTTTTTCTGTCCTATAAAACCATTCGTTTTCCTCGTCGAATAAACCAGTTTTCGACAGTCTTTTGCCCAAGAAAACGTCTTTCCGTTCATTTCCGATTTGGAATTCTGGTCAAAAAGTTTAAATAAAAACCAAAATTAGCGAAAGTTCTTAATTTTAAAATAACACGTAAAAAGGGTGCAGGGGAGTTGGCCCTTTTTTTGTTGAAAGTAGGGTCCATATAGGTCTTGTCCCCTTCATTGTTATGTTAATAAGTTCCGTTGTCGATGTCCCTGCAAACAGATGTAATACCAGTCAATTAGCCTTAGGAGTAGATCAAACAGGAGAGAAGAGGGTCCATTATTTTCCGGGACAGAAGAAATAGAATGGGCGTGAGGGGAGGCTTATTTCGCATTGTGCACCGTTTTTATATGTCCACATGCCTCCCGTTGTCATACGGAACAGATAAACATCGCTCCCTCGTCGGATTAATGCGGGATCCCCTTCGAATTCATCTGCACTTGGCGGATACAAGTGGTACTGGCCTCTTTCAAAAAGAAAAAGGACGGACGGCCGGCACCATAGACATGATTGGCAAAGATCAATAATTAGTTTTCCTCTGCGGGGTTTGGAGGAAACTTTTCCAGATACCGGAGGTGTCAATATTATTTCACTTTGAGGAAGTTAAAAAAACCTATGGGCACTACAAGCCAGAGTGCCCCAGTGCAGATGTATTGGTGTACAAAATGAAACTCGGCTAAAATCTACAAAATTCAAATTTACCCTGTGGCTGAGTTTCATTTTGTACACCTAATAAATAAAATTGTAGGAAATTTAATTCTCTATTTTGTACTTAATTATTTTTTTCTAGGATGCACCATTTTCGGAAAATAATTTTTTTTAAAATAAATTTATCTTGAAAACAGTGCGTCCTAGAGAAAAAATGAATAGAATAAAACTTAAAGAGAATTAATTTCCAACAGATTTTATTTAGTGATTTTTTCAATATCTGTAACGGTTTACGATTTGCAAGCCTTTAAAAATTAACCTTCTTAATGGTTATACTTCAATAACCTTCTTACACGGAGAAGGTCAACTTTTGATGGACTTTATGGCCTAAAATGTTCAAAATTTTGAAAAAATGAACTACTAGGTGTAAATGAAACTCGGCTAAAATCTACATAATTCAATTTACCCTGGCGCTGAGTTTCATTTTGTACACCTAATAACTTGTCTAATTGGGAAAGTTTTAAGCCCAAAATTAGGTAGGCAACAAATTATAATGGTCAAAAAGTTAATAAAAAGCAGATAAGTCCGTGAAATACGCAGGTATTTTCTTTATATTCGTTCTGAAATTCTGAGTGTGCCGAATTGCCCTGAAAGCAGCTCAGGAAATAGGCTCGGTCACGGAAAATCGACAATTGAGGTAGACGCAGATGTCGAAAAGTCCCCTCCAGGTGAGTTTAAAAGAGGGGAATTTGACAAAAGTGAAAGCGAACGAGTTGGTTCTTGAGATAACCATCGGGAGGAGCAACTCGGACGTAAACAACAAAAAGAGCTCTCATGACTGGTGGCAAAAGCGATGACAGAGGTTATCTAAGATTTCTTTCTTCCTCCTCGAAACCCAACTTAAACCCAGGGGTATCGATAATAATCTCGAGCACACGCTAAGTGGTCGAAAAAGATCTCTATCAAGATCAAGTGGTCTCACACTAAAAGAGATCCGTTTCTAATCCTTTCCAAGGGGTAGGTAGACCGGTTCTCTACAAAAAAACCCTTCATATAAAAATATTAGGTGTACAAAATGAAACTCAGCCACAGGGTAAATTTGAATTTAGCCGAGTTTCATTTTGTACACCTAGTAGTTCATTTTTTCAAAATTTTGAACATTTTAGGCGTTAAAGTTGATAAAAGTTGACCTTCTCCGTGTAAGAAGGTTATTGAAGTATAACCATTAAGAAGGTTAATTTTTAAAGGCTTGTAAATCGTAAACCGTTACAGATATTGAAAAAATGCACTAAATAAAACCTGTTGGAAATTAATTCTCTTTAATTTTTATTCTATTCATTTTTTTCTAGGACGCACTGTTTTCAAGATAAATTTATTAAAAAAAATTATTTTCCGAAAATGGTGCATCCTAGAAAAAAAATTAAGTGCAAATTATTGAGAATTAAATTTCCTACAATTTTTATTTATTAGGTGTACAAAATGAAACTCAGCCACAGGGTAAATTTGAATTTTGTAGATTTTAGCCGAGTTTCATTTTGTACACGTAATAATTAAAGTTTTATGGCGTGAAATTTTTTTAAGGTGTTAACAGTGAGTGGTTTTCTTAAAAAAAAAAAAAAGGTGAAGGCGGTGGTTGAAAGAAGGATTCTATTGAGACATTAGAGTCGGCTATTTTGGGAGATGATAGGGTACTCACTAATAGCCTTCCACGGCTACTTCCAGCAGGGTGGTCCAAGCTGAATTATACCCAGAGGACCCGCACAAATTGCAGCCCCCCACGCCTCTCGAAAAACAACGGAAAGGAGTCAAAGCGAAGATAAAAAGAGAGAGGAGAAAAAAAATAAATTGAACAAAAAAAACGTTTCTCACTATTAAGCCCGTGTGAAAATTACGTCTAATTTTACCCTTATTTTCGTCTTCTTTTATTATTACGTGACTGATTCTATAATCACAGGCACACTTATCATGTCTCAAGGTTATCCTTTGCTAATTTTTATCTTTTAAAATGTCGGGAACTACTTCAAAATATACAGATTGACGTTTAGAAAAAAAAAATCTTTTTACAAAAAAAAGATTATAAGGACGCTTATGGGTAAGGAGGATGATCCTATGGAAAATCTCTTAACCCTAATTAACACCCTTGAGATTTTCTAGCTTTGTAAAAAGGACCTCCCTAAAGAAGCTGAGGTTTTTAAGATTTCGTTACCTGTTTGCCTTCGGGGGTCTTTTTTTCACTTTTGTTGTTACCTGTACGGTAAAAAGGAAGGGTGTGAGAAAGGGAGCGGAGAGGGGGAAAAATAAAGAATCCGAATAAGACATAAGAGAGAAAAACCAGTTCATTATAACTCATAAAAAGTTAAAATTACCAAAATTTCTGTCCCTCCACCTGGATTTTTTGACCACCTGGATATAGGGTAAAAAAAAGAAAGGAAGAAGGCGGAGATGAAGGATAAAGGGATTTAATAAGAGGCCGTTTAATAAACAGAATTTTTTTAAGCCCCCAGCCACAATAAGCCTATCAGTTACACCATAATTTGAAATAGAATATAAAACGGAAACCGTTATGCTTTTTTTTTCTTCTAAAAAGCCCATTTTCGCATGCTAATTGCGAAAATTGTCAGGCAATAAATATCGACGTGGTGAATAGTGTGAAAAAGGAGTCATAATGAGAGTTTATTAGACTCAGGGGGTCTTGATTGACAGTGTGTCATTGTGGTCTATTCAGTTTCTCAGGTAGGGAGGGGAACATTTTTTTCCCTGAATAGGAAAAGCGTTGACAGACGCCCCGTATAAAATTCAAATTTTCCGCCTATGGTGACAGGGGGTGAAAAGGGAGAAGAAAAAGAATACAAAACGTAACCTTATTCTGCTACTGTCCCTGTTTTCTATTGTTGTAAAGACCACCCTCAATTTTACAAAATGTTCTGTTTGTAGGATGTAGAGAGACTGCGTTTATTTACGCGATAACGTCCGCTGCTGTGACGCACGCTGTGGCGAGATCCTGCGCTGAAGGGAGTATAGAATCGTGCACGTGCGACTACAGCCACGTGTCGAGGGGAGCACCGAAAGGTTCCGCTGGTGTCCACGGCGTTCGCGACTGGGAATGGGGCGGATGCTCGGACAACATCGGATTCGGCTTCAAATTCTCACGGGAGTTCGTCGACTGCGGTGAAGTCGGACGGAGCCTCAGAGAAAAAATGAATTTACACAACAACGAAGCCGGACGAGCTGTAAGTTTTTTTCAAACCGGAATTTTACGTCATGTCACGATATTGACACATATATCGTTGACATCAGTTTAGCCGATCCCTTATGCAGATATAAGAGCGGAACACTCCTAACAGACTTACATCATCCTCGCACTTGACACATATACACTTGAGACAATCGAATCATTATCAGGGGTCATTACCATCACATTTTTTCTTTACTTTTAAATTTAAAATGGGGAAATAATTGATGAATTTCGATATTCTAGCATGTGGCGGCGGAGATGAGACAAGAATGTAAATGCCATGGGATGTCTGGTTCGTGTACGGTGAAAACATGCTGGATGCGTCTTCCTCCTTTCCGAGTCGTCGGAGACAATCTAAAAGACAGATTTGACGGTGCGTCCCGGGTGATGGTCAGCAATGCCGGATCTATCCGTTCGAAAAGAAAAAAGTCAAAATACAACCTACAGCTCAAGCCGTACAATCCTGAACATAAACCGCCCGGTGTGAAGGACCTCGTGTATCTCGAGCCCTCTCCAAGCTTCTGCGAAAGGAACACCCATTTGGGGATCCAAGGGACCCACGGGCGTCAATGCAACGACACGTCCATCGGGGTCGACGGATGCGACCTCATGTGCTGCGGACGCGGACACAGAACTCAAGAGATCGTCGTCGTCGAACGGTGCGCCTGTACGTTCCACTGGTGTTGCGAAGTCAAGTGTAAACTCTGTCGGACTAAAAAAACCGTTCATACTTGCCTTTAATTCTTTTAGTTCCTCAAGCTAAAATTCGTTTCGCAGTGACTTCTCACTTTTTTCCGAAACTTTTTTTTTTTAAATAGACTGAATTAATTTATTCCATTAATTTATTTTGACTGAAAATGTATATACTAGATTATGTACAGTGGCATCGAAGTCATCAGTATTAATTTTTTAAGTTTAATTTTTGTATACATCCCACCAAAATTGTTTATAATTTTCATCTCTTTTGTAAATTGTAAATATTCCCTTTGAATAGGTGTCTTTTAGTTTATTTATTATTGTAAATTGTATTATAAATTATACCGGTGTATTATATTGTTTATATTTTTTTTTAATTGATCAGCATGTGACTGATTAGAGATAAACGTTCTTTATATTCCTAACCGATCCAATTTTTTAAGGAGAATGAAATTTTATTACCAAAAACGAAAAAATAAAAATTAATAAAAAAAACTAAAATTAATTTTTTTTCCCCTCACACCTGACGAAAAAACTTATCTAGAAATGAAAATCATGCAAAATCGGATGAAAATTGCGGCCGGCACAGCAGACGGTAAAGGTTTATTATCCTTTTCCAGAGACCGTGCCATTGAGGGCATCACAATAACTTCTTTTGAGGGAAATCTAAGAATTACAGGTTTGATATTAGGTTAAAGTCCATCAAAAGTTGACCTTCTCGTGTAAGAAGGTTATTGAAGTATAACCATTAAGAAGGTTAATTTTTAAAGGCTTGTAAATCGTAAACCGTTACAGATATTGAAAAATGCACTAAATAAAATCTGTTGGAAATTCAATTCTCTTTAATTTTTATTCTATTCATTTTTTCTCTAGGACGCACTGTTTTCAAGATAAATTTATTTAAAAAAAAATTATTTTCCGAAAATGGTGCATCCTAGAAAAAAATAATTAAGTGCAAATTTATAGAGAATTAAATTTCCTACAAGTTTTATTTATTAGGTGTACAAAATGAAACTCAGCCACAGGTAAATTTGAATTTTGTAGATTTTAGCCGAGTTTCATTTTGTACTCCTAATAAAAAGAAGAAAGATCATTTAGCAGAGTTTGAACTATATTCAGAGGGAAGAGCAATAATAAAATAACGCGGTGAAGACGTGGATGTATTTAAATTCTTCGTTTTAAAGGAGGTCGTAGAGGTCAAACGGTGGCAGTTGGAAATTTGTCACTCGGCTGTTTAAAGAGTCGACACTCGGGTCAACCTCGGGGCTCCTTGGCGGGGGAATTAATAGGGCAATTACTTTCCTTGGGAAATCCGAGGTCGCATTCAGGGAATAACTCTTCTCTTTCGCCTTCTCTTCAGTCTTGAGCAACGGAGGATGAGCCCAAAGCGGGAGAGACCGTTCGTCCCGTATCGACCATCGCAAGAATATATTAATAAAAGTCAACATTGTCGAAGATGGCGAGGCCTTTTATGAAATTGAAAAATGGTAAGCGTGCCACGTGCCTTAAATCGTCAAAAGGTCCCGGTTAATCGTAGCAAGAAAGCTTTTGCCCGGCGCCTTCTTTTCTATTCGAACGTTCCAGTCTTTTGACGGAGTAGAAAGAGAGAAAAAAAAATTTCTATTCACGATTCGTTTTTGACGATCACGAACCGATCGGCACGCGTTGTCATTCTTTTAACGCTCCCCCGAAAGCCACTAATCGCTCCTAATGAGAACAACAAATGAGCTTTCATTTCATTCAAAGCTATTTTTCTTTTTTCCCATCCCACGACTTTGCCGGTTTCAAATCGACGTTTTTGAATTATGACTCTTTTCGGACATTCGCCACGTTTGAGACGAAAAAAGGGTTTAATTTATTAAAATAAGAAATAATCAGGATTCTTTGAAGAAATCTTTTTTTAATGGGTGAATGAGAGGTTGGGGAGTGAACTGTGGGAATGGATCGCGAGGAATGATTCCCCTCAACGGATTCCAACTTCCAACCTCCTCCTTATCTCCTGTTATTAATTAAGACACTCTCCGGTTATTCGGTTCAACTTTTCTCACGGGCGACAGCTCTAAACTACGCTCGTAAACCAATCGTCAACCCCCCGAAGATAAACATGAAGTTTAGGAAGGACATCACGAAATTCTTAAATCTTGTCTCCCAGTTTCATTTTTGACTTTTTATTTCAATCGTAGTAAATATTTCACATACCTAAACAAATAGTTCAGAATCTTAGTTTTTTTAAGAAATTGGGAAAAGGATCACTCTGAAGAGAAAAACGCTGTTGTCGGTGGTGCCGGCCGTCCGTGTGTCCTTTGATTTCCGCCATTTCCATCCCATTTTCAGCAAATTTTCACCAAATCTTAAAAAAAATCTTTATTTTAATGGAAGATCGAGTAAATTAAATGTGTTGGGTGTACAAAATGAAACTCAGCCACAGGGTCAATTTGAATCTTGTAGATTTTAGCCGAGTTTCATTTTGTACACCTAGTAGTTCATTTTTTCAAAATTTTGAACATTTTAGGCGTTAAAGTCCATCAAAAGTTGACCTTCTCCGTGTAAGAAGGTTATTGAAGTATACCCATTAAGAAGGTTAATTTTTAAAGGCTTGTAAATCGTAACCGTTACAGATATTGAAAAAATGCACTAAATAAAATCTGTTGGAAATTAATTCTCTTTAATTTTTATTCTATTCATTTTTTCTCTAGGACGCACTGTTTTCAAGATAAATTTATTTAAAAAAAATTATTTTCCGAAAATGGTGCATCCTAGAAAAAAATAATTAAGTGCAAATTTTTAGAGAATTAAATTTCCTACATGTTTTATTTATTAGGTGTACAAAATGAAACTCAGCCACAGGGTAAATTTGAATTTTGTAGATTTTAGCCGAGTTTCATTTTGTACACCAAATAGTAAAGAGTGGGGAAAAGATGGAGTGAGAGATTAGATCTCAGATCGAACGAACTCGTTTGGTAGAGCAATGGGCCAGAAACCCAGAGGTCGTAGGTTCGAATCCCGCAGGTGGTGGAACTTTTTTCCAATCTTTTTATTTCCAGAATCTTGGACGAACAAAGCTATCTTCAAAAATGAAAGATCATTTAAGATATTCCTCCAAAAAAAACCTTTCGAATTTTTTTGTTTTCCCACCGTGAGAGTGAAAGTGAGAAATTATTAATAGGGAGTCGATAGTGTAAAACCGGTTGGTAATGTTAGAAGAGGGAACGAGTCGCAGAGGAACTGAAGTCGAAAAAGATCTACCTCCCGAACGTCCGGACGTTTTAAGATGGAAGTCGAAGATACAGTCGACTCCCGACTTTCCGACTCCCCCTCGTGAGAAAAGCCCGACCCACCGAAAAATATCCAACGGAATTCCTCATTCAATTTTTTTCTTCTACCGACTTTTAAAGTTTACAGATATTTATAAATTTTAGATCCGGGTGGTCGTTTGGACACCTAGTGCCAATTACTTGAAACAACAGTAAATTAATCGTTTCCTCGAGGCTTCGTTGTGAGGGTGGCCTGGATAAAACAATTTGATTTATCATCCCAAACCCTTTTATGACTTCATCACTGTAAAAAGCGAGATAGCCTCTCCGTTTTTACCCTCTCTCACTAATACTAATTCATCCTCCGACGCTGGGGTTTCGTATCTCACCGAGCTCCACGTTATAAATCAACCAGACTAATAAATACAACCTCTAAGGTCCCTTTAAAAATGAACAAAAAAATCATTAAGGAAAAAAAACGATTTTGGGTACATAGTTCACAAATTAGGGACAATGTCGTAACTTATTTATAGACCAATTACGATACGAGCTTTATTAGTTTTTTAATACCGATTCCTGATGAGGCGATCGACTTAAAAAAAAGATTCCCTCGGCCTTTGATATCTCTTTTTGGTGTTTAATGGCCGTTAAACAGAAGTTCGCCAAGATTTACAGTTAACCGTTACTAAGTAACCTTAAAGCAGTTTTTGCAATCAGGCCGCTTCGACAGCTACCAAAAGCTTTAAAAACATAAATATTAAAATAATGAATCGTCTGATTTTTTAACCGAAAAATCGAAATCTCAAAATGTTTGAAATGTCAAAATTTATTGGGAGCTTACGCGTAGAAGAAGATCCACGTGGAGAGTGACCGATTTCAAAAATAAAAATATCGAATTTTATTGAAATTTTGGTACATGTGAGTTTACGATACCAGAATAACGCGCAGGTGCGAACCAACAACTTGTATTTTTAGTTCCCGCGTTTTTTCAAAAATTCATCTATGAGATTTGCCTAAATTCAAAATAGTTTGTTAACATGAGGGGTCAATTTTTTTCCTCCCGCTAGGAGAGCTCGTTTGATTTTTATCCTCTGCACATGAGCTTTTATTGCGAGAGGAAAAAAATGAACCCGCTGGTGTTATAAAACGAGCTCTCCTTGCGAGAGAAAAAATTAACCCCCTCCTGTTATTAAACTATTAGGTGTACAAAATGAAATTCGGCTAAAATCTAAAAAATTCAAATTTACCCTGTGGCTGAGTTTCATTTTGTACACCTAATAAATAAAAATTGTAGGAAATTTAATTTTCTATAAATTTGCACTTATTTATTTTTTTCTAGGATGCACCATTTTCGGAAAATAATATTTTTTTAAATAATTTTATCTTGAAAACAGTGCGTCCTAGAGAAAAAAGGAATAGAATAAAAATTAAAGAGAATTAATTTCCAACAGATTTTATTTAGTGCATTTTTTCAATATCTGTAACGGTTAACGATTTACAAGCCTTTAAAAATTAACCTTCTTAATGGTTATACTTCAATAACCTTCTTACACGGAGAAGGTCAACTTTTGATGGACTTTACGCCTAAAATGTTTAAAATTTTGAAAAAATGAACTACTAGGTGTACAAAATGAAACTCGGCTAAAATCTACAAAATTCATTACCCTGTGGCTGAGTTTCATTTTGTACACCTAATAGTTTGAATTTAGGCAAATCTCAAAATTTTGAAAAAAAAAACGCGGGAACTAAAAATTTGTCGAAGCTCGCGCATGTGCGTTGTTTTTCGTGTCGTAAACTCACATATACCCGGAAAAAAATGCGGGAACTAAAAACAAATGAAAGCTCGCGCATGCGCGTTGTTCTGGTATTTATAATTCACAAGTACCGAAGAAAACATAGGCGACCGACCGACGGCACAACAGACAAGCTCCATAAGGACCTACAGGGTATGGAAGACTCCCAAAAACCGGGTGAAAGCCGTAAAAATACCATTAAAAACTTTAAAAGGCATTAAAAAGCGGTTATTTCGTCAGAACAATTAAAGCGTTTAATTAATATTAGCGTTGGGGATAAAGAAGTGGCCCTTGTGCGTTACTACCTCGCGTTCTTAACTCGTGTATTTGAGAAAATCGGAACGCGGAAGATGGCTTTAAGAATGCGGAGAACCTATTCTAATTAGTTTCCGAGACAATTAACTGAAGAAAGCAGATAACCTATTGAATACATATTGTCTCTAATGATCTTCCTCGTCTTTAGATAAACAAACAACGGTGAGGCGCTTAAAAAACGTATTTTACCCTGGAAGCAAGGAGAATATTGCGAACACAATCATGAAGAATGTGGACCCATTAAGGGAATATGCAAAGAGAGCTCAAAGATTTTTTTTTATTACAAAAGAAGTTTATAGGCGAATAAAAATATTTTCGCAATAGAAAAAATGTGATGAAATTTGGGTCGATTGAAAGTTACAGATTCTTCGTGTCGGACAATCAAAGGGTGTTTCAAATGTGGAACCCACCGAAGGTGGTGGCACTCAACGCCAAATACGGCTCAATCCCTCGGATACTCCGGATGCCAACGATCGGATCACTCAAACCGTGAAAAGGTCGCAAGCCTTCGGTCGCTTAATCTTTTTAAAACATCGTTCCATCTCGATTTACGATATTAAAACTCCCGACATTTTTCTTTCATATCGGACCTTCTCACGTTCTCACGATTTCAAATATGTACAAGATCTTATACTTTCGAAAAATGTCATGAGGTGTGAATTTTGCGATTGGGGGCTTTTTGAAGAGATCGGATGACAGCGACGCTCAGTGGGTAGTAATTTACATGCTCTTATGTAATGTGAAAACAGATAAATAGCCATTGAATGAATTGACCAACCAAAGGGAGGGAAACTTCCAGCTGTCCGCAATATTATAATGGGCCCTCTTGTCTCTTGATGTCTTCCTATTGAGATTTCATCCTTCAATAGAACGTCCGGATTACGCAACGGTCTAGACCCCAGACCGGGATAATTTCACGTTTTTATGTAGTGGACAATTTCTTTCACATTTGTCACGAAATGCGGAACTAAAACTTTTCGATTTATGGATGAGTCATACGGTGGAATCGCAATTTTTTTTCACTTGTTCCCCTCTGGATTATCATCTTATGATGGAGTGAAAGACTAACGGACGTTCGCATGAAAAAAATACAGAAGCACGTGCTCTGTAAAACAATACATGATCCCCACACCTAGGGAGAGAAGAAAAAAAATCAAGAGTTAAAAAAAAACTTGTAAAAATAAAAAGTACGTAATATTCCCTTTTATTATACGCATTGCTCAGATTGATGATTTGTCCAGCTATAGAAGAATCTCTCTCACCTGGCTGTGCTTATTAGGTGTACAAAATGAAACTCGGCTAAAATCTACAAAATTCAAATTTACCCTGTGGCTGAGTATCATTTTATACACCTAATAAATAAAATTGTAGGAAATTTAATTCTCATAAATTTGCACTTAATTTTTTTTTCTAGGATGCACCATTTTCGAAAATAATTTTTTTTAAAATAAATTTATCTTGAAAACAGTGCGTCCTAGAGAAAAAATGAATTGAATAAAAATTAAAGAGAATTGAATTTCCAACTGATTTTATTTAGTGCATTTTTTCAATATTGTAACGGTTTACGATTTACAAGCCTTTAAAAATTCACCTTCCTAATGGTTATACTTCAATAACCTTCTTACACGGAGAAGGTCAACTTTTGATGGACTTTAACGCCTAAAGTGTTCAAAATTTTGAAAAAATCAACTACTAGGTGACAAATGAAACTCGGCTAAAATCTAAAATTTACCCTGTGGCTGAGTTTCATTTTGTACACCTAATACATAGTTGGAACAAAATTCATATTAAAAAATAGAGCTCCAAACGAAAAAATGACATAAGTAAAAGTTGCTTAAAATTGAGCCTAAAATCGATTAAAAGCATAAAAACATAGGGTTCCAATTTAAAATAACAAAGTTTGTACCTCTCTGCGCCACCCTGTACACCAAAACCAAAATCTACCTTATGGAGTAAATTTCCCGTAAAAAAAAAAAGGGGTTTGTATTAAACTTTTTTTTGTAGGACTAAATGCTTTGCCGTAAAGTTGCTGGTCCACTCCAGTTGGGACGCCCTGTATATCAAAAAAAGTTTCTAAATCCTTGCAAATGAGCCTGGTATGGACTCCGTCCGATCAATAGCTCTAAACCAGAAGAACTTGCGGCAAAAAAATTAATCGCGCAGAACCTTATAGTTTTTTTCGAAGACCGAAAAAAAATTTTTTTTGAAACGCTTCTATGCGATAAAGCGATCAATCGCCCATCCGTACGATTGTAATTGTACGATTATTTCGTAATCGTAAGTTACTGTAGTACGAACACTGCCAATGAGGCCTGAGTACCAGAACCACTTGTCTGCCTTCGGATTTCAATTCTACCCTATTCACTTCGGGCCTAAAATAAGAAGGAAAAAAATTTATTAGGTGTACAAAATGAAACTCGGCCACAGGGTTTTGAATTTTGTAGATTTTAGCCGAGTTTCATTTTGTACACCCAGTAGTTCATTTTTTCAAAATTTTGAACATTTCAGGCGTTAAAGTCCATCAAAAGTTGACCTTCTCCGTGTAAGAAGGTTATTGAAGTATAACCATTAAGAAGGTTAATTTTTAAAGGCTTGTAAATCGTAAACCGTTACAGATATTAAAAAATGCACTAAATAAAATCAGTTGGAAATTCAATTTTCTTTAATTGTTATTCTATTCATTTTTCTCTAGGACGCACTGTTTTCAAGATAAATTTATTTAAAAAAAAAATTATTTTCCGAAAATGGTGCATCCTAGATAAAAATAATTAAGTGCAAATTTATAGAGAATTAAATTTCCTACAAGTTTTTTTATTAGGTGTACAAAATGCCACAGGGTAAATTTGAATTTTGTAGATTTTAGCCGAGTTTCATTTTGTTCACCTAATAAAAACATAATTTTCAAGCTTCGTTCTTACAATTAAGGTTCTTTAGTAATCAAGTCGACTAATTAATCGGAGTGTGCCGGATTGAAGAGAAAGGAGGCGTTAAAAAACAAAAGCGATTGGAATGATTCGTATACAAAATAGCTCTTTAAATATCTTCTCTTTACAAGTGTATCAAAGTCTTTCCTTCATTATCGCACGAATAAATGAATAAGTAATGACTCAATTAGACGTCTGTCCCTTTTAAATTCCCTTCGAAACGGATATTCCCTCCTCTCTTGTTTGGATGGCGTAGGGTGTTTCCTTCGACGTCAAAACTCTATTTTTGGCCATATCGAGACTTGATTGACGGCTTCCAATCCAAGGATATTCTTTTAATTAATGTCTAACTTTCAACTCATCACTCATTCCATTCGCATTCATCTTTAATTATTTCTATTCCCCTTTCACATTTTATTTTCTGCAGCAGAAGCGGCTGAAGAAAAGTGGTAACGCGCAATACAGGAAATTCAAATTCTTCGCAGATGACTTAACGCTAATCGTACGCAATTACAATTTTATGCACTAGTAATAGCCGGATAATAATTATTTCTTTTCCCTCTTCGTCTTTTATAACTTGGAACGACCCCGTTTAAACCGAATTCCTCATTATCGCGACCTTCGTGTTAGTAATCCCGCAAAAATCTATCCTTCTTTTGTAATCGCCTTAAGTGCTCTTAAGTAATGCACGTAAGAGATTTTTATTTACAATTGTGTCATGTACAATGCAAACAGGGTTAAAGCGCATATTTTGCCTAATGCGGGTGTTTGTTTGCCGGGAGAAAATCATCGGAATTCACGAGAATCAAGGTAAATGGGAAATTTATCGTGGAATTATTACAATGAACCCTTGTCTTTCCTCTTTCTAGCTAGATGCGTCTATTTATTATATTAAAGTGTTAAAATTTGGTGAAAGAGAGGCGTTTTTTTCGTCCAAAACCTTAGGAAAACTGATAATAAACCGGCAAAAAGAGATTTTTTTTTGCCAAAAGAGCGAGGAAAGCGCCCTAAAAAGAGGGAGACTCTTTCCAAATTACGGCTTTGGGGGAAAATCAATAATTAAGGTTTTGAGGCCTACAGTACAAATGGAACGAAGAAAATTTTATAAAAAGGGTATCGGGGGATTTCTCGGACAAAAAGTACTGGTTTGAAGAGCTTCCAACGAAAACTTCCTTAAAGAGAAGTATCTATATAGGAGGGGGAAGTATAACGGAGGGGACGTAAAACGTAAGGGGATGTATAACGGAGGGGGAAGTATAAGTGAGGGGAAGTATATGGGAGGGGGAAGTTTAAGTGAGGGGTAGTTTAACAGAGGGTGAAGTATAACGGAGGGGGAAGTATAAGTGAGGGGAAGTAAATGGGAGGGGAAGTATAAGTGAGGGGTAGTTTAACAGAGGGTGAAGTATAACGGAGGGGGAAGTATAAGGGAAGGAAAGTATAACGGAAGGGGATGTATAAGGGAGGGAAAGTATAAAGGAGAATTTTCCAAGTTCTTTTTTTCGAAAATTTTCAATTTTTTTCCAAAATTTTTCAGTTTTTTTTTTTCGAAAATTTTATAAGTTGTTTTGCCAAAAAAAAAATTTTTTTTTTGAAAAATTTTCCAAGTTCTTTTATTCGAAAATTTTTGTAAGTGTCAAGGTAGAAATAATGGGCTCTTTGGCCTAGGGATGTGCCTCTCGTAAAGGGTAGAAGTACGAAATTTCTCCCTACTAAAAAAATTAACAATTAAAAAGTGGCAATTTTTTTACACCAAAAATTCTTAAAAAAATATAAGTGTAATTGGTGAAAATTTGGTAAAAATCGGACCAACAGTTCGGCCGCAGCGAATTTTTTAAAATTTCAAACAGACATATCTCCGCCATTTTTTCGAAATTCAAAAATCGCCCTCGTTACATTCTTCTTCACCGGCTAAAGAAATTTGTGTGAAAATTTGGTGAAAATCGGATGAAAACTGTGGCCGTAAAGTGTTCCGGAAAAATGCTACGGACGGCCGGAACCACAGACAAGTTGAGATCGGTAAAGATCATATTCGAATTGACCCTCCGGGGTCTGGAAGACCCTTCCCCAAAAACCCGACGTCGAGGGTACCACAATAACTTCTTTAAGGAAGTTAAAATGAGGAAAGTCCATAGAATTCGGTAAAAAAACTTTTTTCATGCCCAAATTATTGAGTTAAACTACCAAACTCTGGTAAAATGAGGGATTCTGGGCAGAAAGACCGAAGAAAACGCGCGGTGGGAAGGTGTTTTCTTGGAGGGCCCCAAAAGGTTTTTTTTGTTGGCGTCCAAACACGAAAAAACGCTTGAAAAACGGATTACAAAGAAGGTTTCTTGACCGAAAAAACGAAAAAACGTCAAAAAGGGTGTTGATAACGGTACTTAAAAGTTCCCACAGGGGATTACTCGGACAAAAAATGATCTAAAAAAAAAAAATAAAAAGGGGGGAGTTTCTAGTCGAGGATTAAAATGTGGCATTTTTCCAGTCTGGAAGTTTTTAGTTAAATAATCGTATCGGACATGAATAGAAAAAGATAAAAGAGCGAGGTGTTGTTAAAGGTTAAAAAATGAAAGGGTCCCAAAACTCTTCCCTACCGCACGGCGTACCATTGATTCGCTTCGCTCTAAAAGAGCCTCCGGCTTAATGTAAATAGTTCGGCATCAATCTTTTTCCAACATGCGCAATATAAAGATTTAAAAAAACTTTCTAATTCGAACAAGGGAAAAAATAAAATCATCTTTAACCGTTTTCCGCATCGGGAATCTGAGGAATCTTATAAGATTGATGGGTGAAGTCATATGTTATTGGCACTTCGAAGCTATTTCTCGGCTAAAGGTCTTGTCGTTAATCGATTTGCCATTTGGTTGGATTCTAAAGAATCAAAGAATCCACGAGAATTTCTTTTATAGCTGCCATTAATTGCAGTTGACATTTCCATCTTAAAATACTTCAGGAAGCATGATATCAACCTTTTGGCCCGTTTATTAAGGAACCCTTTCTTAAAATTTTCTTCCAAAAACTTCCTTGATATACCTTAAAGCTAGCCTACGTTAAGGAACGGAAAAAGGGATGCCTGAAGTATCCTTCTGGTTATGGTAAGGAGATTTTTGATCTCCATTAGGTCTCTAGCCATATTTGTAAACATACCTTGATACTTTCCTTAACCAAAGATAACTTAACATCCCTTTTCCGCACCTTAAATCGCTCATCGTTGAGTAATCCTTCCTAGTTGGACTTAAAATTAATTAGGATTTTAAAAACTGGGTAAAGGAGGACCCAGAATAATCAGAGGACCTTAAAGATTTTTGGAAGTTTTGTGGCTCTGCAGAACGAAAAACTTCAATTTTTTCGTATATTTGATGTTTCCTGATTTTTTTTGGCCAGTTTTATCGGATTTTTGGGTGTTTTAACTTCCTAAAGAAGTTATTGCGATACCCTCGACGTCGGGTTTTGGGGAAGGGTCTTCCAGACCCCGAGGGTCAATCGAATATTGATCTTTACCGATCTCAACTTTGTCTGTGGTGCCGGCCGGCCGGCCGGCCGTCCGTAGCATTTTTTCCGGAACACTTACGGCCACAGTTTTCATCCGATTTTCACCAAATTTTTACACAAATTTCTTTAGCCGGTGAAGAAGAATGTAACGAGGGGGATTTTTGAATTTCGAAAAAATGGCGGAGATATGTCTGTTTGAAATTTT